>CABFOW010000930.1:94276-131022 GCA_902141385.1 Timema californicum
CTAGAACCGCAATTATAAAAATGTAAATTAATTTTTTGACTAATCCACGTGTTTTGAACGTAGGCCAATACGCAGTTTTTTGTATTAGAGTACAACTTTGAGGTAGTTTAGCTTTTAATATCTCCATATAGCCCCAACGTGGCACCCAATTACACGAATATTGATAAATAGTTAGTTTTTTCCTTGTAGGTGATCAATCAATCTGATTGACACGCTACACAAACAAAAAGGGATCGAACAATTTCGTAACCACTCTCAATAACGACAACCATAACGTTTCTCACCACAAAAAGAAATGTCTCAATTTCACAAATACTGGTCCTGAAATTCATCGTGTAACTAATATTATTAAAAAGTATAACCCCAACATTGCCTTCTCCACCAACAATACGATAAAAAGAAATCTTAGCAATAGCAATCTAAATAAAAACGATAAATACAACAAAAACAGGATATACAAACTCACGTGTGAATGCAATAGCACATATATATATATTTTTCTTTTCACAGTAGCCATGATTATGGTACTTAGATTACTGAAACATGTCGGCAACATCTAAACCAGCTTTCTTCTAAACGCTGTTTTTTGCTAAAAGGAGTAACGAGAAATAACCAAAACAGGACTTAGATCTACTACCCAACCTTCATATAATTATTATTTTGTTTCATTCGTTATAACAAGAACTTTAACTACCATTGTCATATCTTTGGCTGATGACTAAACCTGTGTTTTCTAATTTGATTTAACTATTCATCCACAAGGGTTGTATTGTAAACTTAGACTTTATTTCTTAATTTTGTATTTTTAAAGTGTTGTTTATGTACATTTAGACTTGTCATAAACTTATTATTTCATTAACTGTGTTGACGATGTTATTTCATTATTTATATGACACTTTGTTATGAATTTTAAGCACAATTTAACCAGACATTTGAATCTATAGTCATTCAATTTTCATTCCAGATATTTTTTTAATTAATCTATTTAGCTTATTTATAATATTACTGAGTGACGTATAAATTTTATTCCTGTAATTTTGAGGTTCTTAGTTAATACCTGTATCTCTTGCATATTTAATGTTGAGCCATTAGCTTAGTTTACAGCATGTTTTAAATACAGATAGTAAAGAAAAATGTGTTACATTGGCAGACCCTTCAACTGCTGTGTTGTTTAAATGAGTATATTGATTGTGCTGTGCTAAGGTTATTGGTTTAGTCACTAACCCAAGTTTTACCCTTGCATACTTGTCCATGTCCTGTGGGTGAGATTTATTGCTGTTTCCATTATTAAATTGTTCTATGGATTGTAATTGTTTGCTATATTTATTGGATCTGTATGGCCCTTTACTTTGTTTGTTCTTCTAATAAGTGTTTTAATTGATTTTCCTGCATTGGTGTTATTTAGCCATGTCCCAATTATACAGTCTCTAAATAAACTCGTTATCTAGCTTAACGTTTGTGCGGGTTGTATTAGGCCAAGGGATGGTCTTATATTTGGTAGTTTAATGGTGAAGGGAAAAAATTGACTCAGAACACAGGCTGGAAAAAGAAATGGATGTAAAGTAAATAGCAATGGGCTTTTTTACTTATATGTCACATTGTTGTCTATGAAGACCATTGTTTTAAATTTGTGTAATACGTGAAACATTCAGGATCCAGCCAGGACCTAACCTGTGAACATATTTATTATATTTATTGAATAAAGATTTTCCAAATTACTTGTTGACTTTAGATTTCACTTTAGTTAAATTATTATTTATGTTGTTAGTTTATCCATGTTGCTATAATAGCCTTGTAATAATGGAGAAGCTACTTCAGTGATATCCTTTTTATTTCAGATTTGTATACTCTTGATAATCATTTTAATCTAAAAATATGATTGTCCTTTATTTGCAGCTTTATGTGTAATGTCATGCAAATTGCAGCATACAGCCAATGGAATTGCAAGAAACATCAGAATTCAAATAATTTCTTTGACCAACCAAAATATCTTACCTTAATATTTTCTAGCAAAAAACATCTATGAATGTGGTTTTATAATGGAAGTCAAACGACTAGAAGCTTTGTTGTGAACAAAAGCCACATGTGAGAGCATGTTATGTTTGTGAGTGAAGCGTCGGAAGCACATCTGGCAAGCAAACTGGGGCTCCACACCACACTCCAACTTTAAGTGTCGACCCAAATGGTTTTTGTTCTTGTAGGCTTTCTTGCATTTAGGGCAAACAAATTTCCGTTCAATGAAGTTTGTACCAGCAATATTAATTCTCTCGCGCATCAAGTGCTCTTGCTCTTTATGTAGATTACCTGTCCTAGAATCATTGATTGGGTATTCAAATGTGCTTATAAATTGTATTTGATCTTTTTCTTTCCAAAACTTTGACATGCCTGCAACAAATGTAACAAACAATTTCATTAATAATGTTATGTTTTAAAACATTAATCAAGAGTAAATAAATGTAAAAGCTGTTATTTGAGGGGAGTATTTTAAATTAGAGTTGGATTGAGTCCACTATTTTACTAATTCAATTATCGAATCCCTCAAATTTACCTTTGAAACCCAAATCTCGAATCCAAATCTTGGAAAAATTATGAATCTTAAAGGAAATATAAATATAATATGAAACACAAGTAGTAACTAAATGTTGACATTCTTTCTTCTAATCCATTCATTATAATATTCATACATTCAATTAAATGTTAAATTACTTGTGTGAGGCCTGGATGTTGAGTTCATTCTTTATTATAATTGATCCTGAACTACCGATATAAGCAGTATTAGAACTCTAAAACACATTTCATATGAACACAAAAAAATAATTAATTCTTGAACCACAAGTATCCTTAAGGATTTGAGGGCTGAATATTAACATTAGGGCTGTCAAACTCGATTTCTCAATATCTCGATATCCTCGATACTTACTGGTATCAAAAGAATCAAGAATTGATCTTAATATTATGATTCTCACTATTTCGATTATTATCTCTCAATAAAACCGGTAGCTAAGCAAAACGGTAAGATTCAAAATAGGTGTTAAGCGATTATCTTTCATATTAGTTTAGTTGCGGTTGAACTTAAATGCCGGCAAATTGTAAATATACCATAATCAATCAAATATAGTATGACCCTAACATTCTGAGGTGATCTACATGAAAAATAAATGGTCTCGAATATAATACAATCTGACATGAAATTAACAAGAGGTAAAAACTTAACAACTTTGACACATTTTAAAAACAAAGTAATAGTTGAGTGAGACTGCCAGAATATATGAATCGATTCTAAACAAACAATCGATATTTAATAAGTATATTTTACACTGCTGCCAATCGACAAAGAGGTAATGGTTGCCTCTTAAAGAAAATTGATCGTCACCGCCCAATCCCCCGACCCAGGTTTCATTCTATCGGAGCTCATCCGGGAAGAGTGTGAAACGTGCAACGCAACTTCCTAAAAGAGAAAACCAAAAAACAAAAGGGGAGAAAAAGGAAAATGGTAACGAATAATAGAACACATAGATAGGAACATGTAAAAGGTATAACATAAAGGACAAACACAGGAAAAGGACATTGGATGCGAATATATAAAGATATAACTCAATAAGGAAAACCTCTTTTCACTTTATGAGGTAATTGTATTATCCAATTCAATACAATGTCCTTTTCCTGTGTTTGTCCTTTTTGTTTATACCTTTTATTTGTTCCTATCTATGTGTTCTATCTTTCTTTACCATTTTCCTTTTTCTCCCCTTTTGTTTTTTTGGTTTTCTCTTTTAGGAAGTTGCGTTGCGCGTTTCACACTCTTCCCGGATGAGCTCCGTTCGGGTTATACACTTTAAGTACTAATTCCTCTAATGGATTAGGAATTGGGAAGGTTGAATTAGAGGAAGTGAACCCGCATTTGTGTGGAGGGAGAGTGGAAAACCATGTAGGAAAAACCACCCCCAGTTCACCCGACCGAGATTCGAACCTCGATCTCCCCGTCCTCAGCAGTCGAGCTCAACACGATAAGCGCGTTAGCCAACTACGACACCAAGGCGGGTATTAATTAAATAACTTTTTTTAATGTTTTCCATAATAATATAATAACTCTTTACTGGATCAAGGTTTATATAAATTTTGTTATCCTGTCAAATCAGCCTATAATTTTCCCGTAAAAAAGTTATTTAAAATAAATGGTAGAGCTCAAAGCAATGATTTAATTCTTAACCAAAAATGTAATAGGTCGAATGAAAAATATTCATTGAACTTTATTTGAAATGAATGATTTTTTTACCTCAAAACTTTACATTCGTAATTAAATTACAAGTTTTCAATATTATAATTAGATTTAAAAATATACTTTAAGAAAAAGACATCAAATGTTTACCAAATTGTTATAAATATAAATATTTCAATTATTTGTAAGTTATCTAATAATTTGATAATATATTGTCGAAATGTAGCTTATTTGATAGTAGTATAAGGGAGGGTGGAGTATTATATGTACCAAATTAATCCATAAATTAGTTTTAAGGCTGGAGCCATGGCCTTTTCCTAAAACAGCTTCCTCCTGTGAACAGCACTTGAAAGTGAAATGGGGCTGCAAGATACATCATCGAGGTAAATGTTTTAACAGCAAATTTTTTCGATGGTTTTTGTTTTACAGTGTGATAAAAATGAAACCTCTATAAAGTTTTAATGCTAGTTGATTGCACATTAAAACAAAACTGTAATAAATACATTTTATAAGGTCTTAATAATAAATAAAAATATTAGGGCTAAAAACTAATAGATTATTCTTAAAATAAGAAAAAATAAATGTTTCTTTCTACCACCTCTAAATGTAAAATTGGGGTGGTAAGAAATCTAGCCTTTCCTACTTTCTTATTTGTGGGAGAGGAACGAATAAATAAAATCCACAAAAAGCCCTTCTAATTGCCCACAAGCTAAGGCAAAAAAGTACTCTTACCAAAGATTGTAGAAAAACATTTTTGCAAACAAGTGCAACTTTGGGTCGATAAAGTTTCCGGCTGACACATTTTGTCGGACAAACTAGAACGTTAGTAAAACATCAATAACTACAACACATTTTGTATAGTTTATGGGTAAAGGGTCTTAGTGCCTTGTGAATTTTTTAAAAACATTTCTCCACTAATAAACAAAAAGAAACAAAATAATGTATCTTATCACCCCTGCTTCTTATTGTTCCATCCTCCCCTAATCATCAAATTAACTTTATAATAGTGATACCTACAGTATGTTCTCAATATCCAAGGTGTAGATCAACCTGCTTGCAGCTTGGATGGATTTCACTGGTCTTTTTTATATACTGTACATGTAACAAGCAGTTGTCTAAATGTGTTTTACATCTAATTTCTACCCAGCACATGTGTGTGGTGAGCTTCAATAAGACAGAGACCTTAATACATTTTCCGGGCGGAGGCAGTCTGGTTATGCCACAAATAAATATTTATGTCTCTCTTTAGTTGACTCACACGTTTTCACAATAAAATCATGAAATACAAGAACTAAACAAACTTACAAGCTTTATTGAAGATTTGTTAGACACATGCTATTACAATCATGTTATCATCTGTGCCCACACCTCTCGTGGAACCTCCCAACGCTTTGGGAGACAATGTGTCATCCCCCCGTTCTCACAGGTGTCGATATTAGGAGTTCGCGCACCAGACTTGGTGCGCGATACAAGTCGTTATGAATGGGTTGTACGAATAAAGTCACTCAGGATGTTGTCACACAAGTCTTTATTCAGGACTCTAGTTCTGCATACCTCTCGGTTGGTTCGGTTACACAACTTATATAAAAAGAAACCCCATCTCCAGTCCTGGGCGTGATAACATTGCAATCCCTAACTGGCTCTAAGCAAGCCCCGAGCCGAGAGCCAATGGCTCGAGAATGGCCAACGTGCATGGACATGAATCCAAAACCAGAGTTAGAGGAAGAGCCACGCAACCCGACGCGCCAGGCGCAACGAGGCCATGCGCAGCCAACCACACATGGCAGGAAGGGGGAGGGGGAACCACACTGCGCACGGTCCCAAAGATGGCTGACGAACTCGGCACACAACAAGTGTCCAGCGTTTAGCACATACAACTTATATGTTATGTGACCGCCAAGTTTGCTGATGAAATATTGCCAATATAACAAAACAGTAGAGTTGGATAAAAACCACTAATTTACGAATCCAAATCTCCAAATTACCTTGATAGAATAATATAAAATACAAACAGTAATTTAATGTTAACATTCTTTCTTATAATCCATTCATAATAACACTCATAGTTTCAGTTAAGTGTTAAATTACTGGTCTGGGACCTGGTTGTTAAGTTATCCAATAATTATAACTGGTTCCGGACCATCAATAAGCAGTATTAGTTCCCTAAAACAAACAATTGAAAAAAAAAGTGTGTCCCGAATCTGAAATTTTCTCAAATCCTCAAATATCTGTGTTTGAAGGATTCAAAGATTCGAGGTCCAGTCTCTACAATAAAGTATTATGCTACACTGAACTCGAAGATTAACTCAAGCGGATAGAGGCATGAAAAGTGTATTTTATGAATAAGTCAATAATAGAAGTACAGCCAAGTTTTTTAGGAAATTATTATTAAATTTGATAAAAATTCTAGAGGTTAACACATTTTGTTCAGACATAAGAAATGTATTTCAAATCAAATGAACCAAACTTCATTTGAAACTGTGGAATCTCATGAAAAAACATAAAAAAGGCACATTTTAAAGTATTTTTTTAAGCACAATAAGTACATTTTAATAAAAGTCATCATAGTTTGGAGACACCTAAAATAAGAACCATGGTTACACTAATCACACAAATTTGCTTCGAAGAAGGAATAAATATATACCAAGTTTGTAGAAAATTTCTTGAAACACTACATACATTTATGTGACACTTTGACATACTTTTATTTTGAAATTTTTTTTTTCAAATTAAGCCATATGATATAAAAGTAAAAAATGGTTAAGTATAGCCGATAGATTATTAAGTTTTACTTAGGCCTACTTAATTTTTCTATGGCACTATGAACTCAAAGATAATTGCTTCACTCACAAAAATATGTCCCCTATCTCTATTTTGAGTTAGTTCTTCCCAGCCCACCCCATTACAACATATCCCTATCTTGAGCTAGTTCTATCCAGTCCCCCTCATTACACCCTATCCCTATCTTGAGCTAGTTCTATCCAGTCCCCACTCATTACACCCTAACCCTATCTTGAGCTAGTTCTATCTGGTCTACCTCATTACATCTTATCGCCATCTTGAGCTAGTTCTATCCAGCCCACCTCGTTACACCATATCTCTTTCAGGTCCAATCTAATGTTATCTTTGCATCTGCGGCTAGGTCTTCCCAAAAGGTTTACTATAGACACGATCCTAGATTTTGTCATAAGCGCTGTTTGTCATACTCATTGCAAATTTGCTCCCCTCTGGCAGTTATTTATCTAAACATCACAACCCTTACTGTCCATGAACAAAAGAATCCTCTAATGATTGTGCTATGTGCCTTACTATTGCAGGAAAAATATCACCATCAATTTTCTGTGTAAATGGTGTACAAGATTCTATTGCATTGCTGAATACATTGACATCACCATAAGAACACTTAGACAACATCCATGATGATACTGACAAAACCAGTAGCCCTTCATGCCCAAACACATGATTCAGATTTTGACTCATGATATAGTACTAGAGTAATTTGAGCTCTCCCTAATAATTGTGATGCGTCCCAGCACTGTATGTTGGAGCTTGCTCGCCAATATACGGGGTTTGGGAAAATGGCAGTGGCTCAAAAACTAACTCAAAATGTATCTAAGAGATTTGCTGGTTTTTGCTTTCTTTTCGTGTAAACAGCAAAAAATTTATTAAAAACAAAATAGGTGTATATTATATTAAATATTTAATTTATTTTGTTCAGATTGATGGCCTCCAGTCCAGAGACAAGCATTTCACCTATCAATGACAGAACAAGTGGCTGACCAGCATTGTGCTACTGTTGTTTCTTCACACGCTTTCGTTGTCCTTTGCTGTAATGATTGAAGGTCATTAACCAGCACTTCATATACTTTATGCTTGAGAGCTCCCACACACACAAAAAAAATCTAATGGCGTTAAATCTGTTTAACACAAGAGGCCAAGCCACAAGTCCCGCATAATCGATCCATATTCCAGGAAAATTAATATTATGCCATTGTCGAAGACCTCTACAGAAAAAAGTGATTTTATTTTGTGGTTTGCTGTTTACGTGAAAAGGGAGCTAAAACGATCAAATCTCCTTAAGACTTTTTGAGTTAGTTTTTTGATTCACTACCACTTCCCAAAGTTTGGCAGTTTAACCCGGATACACCCTGTATAACCAAATCGTAAACCATAGATAACCATCTCTCTTTTTATTCCAAGTAGGGTCATTCATAATAGTCAGTAATTTATATATAGAAAATAATAACATAATTTAACAATTAAATGGTTAAATATAATATAAATACAGCAATCATTCTAATCATCTACAAAGAGTCAAGTTTTAACAGGCAATTGCAGAATCTAAGCCAATTCTTTTTTTTAGATCAAGAGAAATTATTTGAGTTTGGAACTGATGAAATTCTATATTTGAAGTACCGAACTGTACATAGCAAAAACTTTGGACTCTTAGGAAGATGGAAAAGAATTTCAAATGTGCAGGAGAAAACTTGAGAAGATCAGATGGACAGGCAGGCTGACAAATGAAGTCTTGAGAAGCGTGAGTGAGAAGAGAACCATTTTGGATGTTATTCTTCGATACAAAGCTAACTGGATCAGACACGTCCTTAGGAGGAACAGTCTTCTGCACGACATCATACAAGGAAAGGTTGAGGGAAAGAGGAGTTTAGGAAGGAGGATTCTAATATTGTATGACTTGAAGGAAAGAAGAAAATTCTTGTATCTGTAGGAGGAGGCAGAGGACAGGGTGCCACAATGGTAATGTTTTATTTGCGAGATAGTATGGTTAACAATGTGAGAAGAGTTTATTTTACAAATAAGAAAGGAGAAACAAATAATAAATACAGTACTCATTCTGGAACAAGTCCAGAATACAGTAGCACCGCTCTGATTAATAATGGAGTCATTTATTTACTGTATGAGAATAATATTAAACATCCCTGTGTTCTCACCATAATATGCCAGTAACCTAATGTTAGGGTATAAATTATTGTGTAGCCAGGAGAGTGGTACCGTTTTCTGGACTTTAAGGCCTGTTTTTTTTAACAAATACTAATTAGACTTAGTGACATAAATAAAATAACACCACTTTTTCTCTTAAATAACCTCATCTTTTGTATGTCTCTACATATAATAGTTTTGGTAAATGTTATGGGAATATCTTTTTCCACATTTATATTAAGTATCCATGCAAGAGAACATAGGTAGTGCTTGTGAAGGTTGGAATTTATTTCAGACTACTATTCTGATGTGTTAGCGCCTATGCTGAATCTTGATGTCATCAATAGGGGCAGTTAGAGAGGAAATGAAACTGGAAATAAAACGGTTTATCCTTTCTGTTGTATTTAATTTAGACTTAGTTTATTTTATTTATGTTTTAAAATAATTATCCACATTTTAAAGTTGGTAACCTTTAAATTAATTTTCAAAACGATTGCATATTTAAGTGTTGTGCCTCCGTTTCCCGTCACAAAGATGTTCTTATTCTACTTACATAATTTAAATGTTTTACATTTCTTATTTTGAAATGAATTTAAGATTTTCAATGCTTATAAAACCACCTGGTCACATGAGTTGACAGTTTTTATTGTTTCTTATGCACGTGTGCTATATGACAGTGCAAGCCATCACTTCGTGCAAATTGTCGAGAACAAATGTGACAAGCAAATCGACGCTCTCCGTCACATTCATGTCTCAAGTGACGCAATAAAGACTTTTTATTTTTATATTGTTTGCCACACTGAAGACATGAGAATGCCGAATTAAGGTGCTCAGGATTTCTGGAATAACTATACTTTTGATCCATCAGGCTTGAAATATTATCTTGATAATAGTTTCTGGATGTGCGCTTTATTGAGTTTCTACTCCATAATTCAAATAGTTCTGGAACACAAAACGCATTCTATAAACTTTCATCAAATGTTATGAGTCAGCAATCTAGATCTAAAAACAAAAATATATGTAGAATACTTTCTGATGACCATATATTTTCTGAATACTGAATAAAAGTCAGAAATAAAACATGATGTAAAACACTACTCACAGATAGTAAATATAAAGGCTAATTAAACTAGAAGTAGTACTCACAATTTGTGTGTAGCGCAACGAGCAGACTTGTGTCCTGCACTAAAATGAAGTACTTACATTCACCAAAGGTTGTGTTCTAAGTTACAAATACAATATTATAAAATTATGTTCTTTTTTTATTACTAAACAAAATTAATGGTAACATTTACAATATAGTAATTATGTAAACTTATTTGAAAGAAACATAATATATATAACCCAGCCCCGTGTCCATTCTTAGAGTGCATCAAACATTTAACATTCACTTTATTTCTAAAAAAAATTCTTTTGAAAACTATGTAGACTAATTTACTTTCTAAAACCATGAAAAGACTAAGTGTGCCAATATCTTTTCATAGTCTAAGAAAGCAAATTTGGCCTTCTTGTTGATTTTTACCAATTTGCGTTTAATTTAAGCGGCTCATTCATAATATACCCAATTAAGAAACAAATAGTTGTACTTAGCCAATTGTGTGTGTTCCTTGGCAAGCACTTATATTATTATTTACTATACATTTGCTATTAATTTGTCTAAGCAAACTTATAATAAACTTTAAAAAACAACAAAAGTGCTACTAGTTACATTCAAAGATAAAGAAAGTGACCCAGAATTATTTTATTAGAAATACTAATATTATGTATGTGAATATGTTTAAAACACAGAGTGATTCATAAGGTTAAGCCAAAACTTAAGGAGCATATAGCGGGAATCAGGTAAAACAACTTTCGAATAGGAATCCATGTTCTCCAAAGTCATCCTGAGTTAGACGAGGTCTTGTGGGGAAGTCTGATAACATTCCACTAAAATGAGCATACGTTCAGAAACTCCCACACGGTGGAATTAAAGTGTGCTGATGCTCCTTCCAGTTGCACCCACATTTGCTGACACACTTTAAGTGACACATCTTGTAAGAGCTCCAACACAATTTCTCACAGAAATATTCTGTAAATGTGTCCAGTCAAATGTGGTGACAGGAGTCAAGTCCAGTCACATCAGGCGAGTTTTCACAATTGACGTCTTAGTATCAAGTGTTTTCGACCAAGTGGTCCTGACCAAGGTGGAGTGCGAAAACAATTTTGAGATGTTTTACTTAAACAAAAAAGGTGGGTGGGGTAGAGTAGATCCAAAAGCTGGTAGGTGAATTGAAAATCAACAGAAAATGAGCTTTTAATTTTATCCTTAGTTATATATGTGCTTATTTTGACTAGTCCTAATATTTACACAACATGTCAAGCTAAACAAAACTTCCCAAAGATAACCTCAAGAAAACATTAAGTATGTATGTAATATCAAATAGGCCTAGATCATAGAGTACTCTCTTTCTTTTATCCATAACTAAACGGTTCTTAATGTAATCCAAGCTCTAGAATTAGAGGGATTCAATACAAAATAAAACAAAATTAATGTTACCAAAAATTTAGAAAAATAGAAGTGCGAAGTGTAATGATATTATGTTTTTTTGTTGTGAAACATATTACAGTACACAACCCATCTCCTAGAAGGAGGGTAATCCCACTGTTCTCCTTCAGTGACCAATTTAGTTTTAATGCGACGAGGACGAAGGCTAAGTTAAAAAGGGCAACAAAATTATATATATATTCTAAAACCTAAGGATAGATGGCATAATTATATTAGTGAAAAAATTCAAGTCTTAACGAAACTTTGCTTTTATTTCATTTAACCTTTTATTAAAGAACATATCGCTTCTGCAAAACATCTAAGCATATTCATATTTCTTATTTATACAATATCTGTAAAAGCAGAATAATAACAATCTATTATTATTGTTTTTAACAAGACTTTCAAAAATACGTGTATTAAATTTTAATGTCTAGCATTATAAACATGGCGTATTCCAATATAACAAACGTAAATGAGAATTTTAGCAACGAATTATCTTAGTGCAAGTCAAAATTGTAACAACAGTATAATAGTTCCGTAATCGCCCCATTAAAGATCAACCTACGCGTGGCGTCTACACAAATTACGGAATCCTCCAATATTTAGAAAGTCAAAATAAACTTAGATATTCTTTCATTAAACTTTAAGGTTTATTCCTAACTTTATCATAAAGAAACATATTATTAATCTCTGCCACGTTCAATAACTGTGCAAAATAATTCCAAAGTTAAATACATAATGTTAACTATACAAGAATAATTATTAACGTCCCGCATTCCAACAACTAAATAATGAAGGCCTAATATTATAAACTTCTTAATATGGATATTAAGACAACACGTTTTGAAAACATACTCTTAAGGTTAAACAACTGAATCCCCGTTGATAAACAAGATTTGACTAACATTAAAAAAAAACTCGCATTAAAACTTTCCCCACATTACTTTGTATTTTAAGTAAAGTCCTACTTGTCGTAACATAAGCGAAGTTATTTTAATATTTAGTAAAAAGGAATGAATGTTCATCTAAGACGGTAAATAACAATAAATATACGTAGAGCCAAAAAGAGAATTTAGAAAATTACAATAATATTTAAATTAAAGCCGAACAAGAATTTCTCCTTACATTATATGAGTCTGTATTTGAAGCCTAAGCTTCGTCAATGTCCGAGCCTAATCCAAGAGTGGCTGCTATCTTGGTGAACAGTCTCTTATATGGCGCAACTATCGAACACTCGAGAAGGAATTACACCAAGGTGGGGATCACAGAATTAACACACATGAAAAGGGGGGGTGCGCTGGATTAGATGCGTTGAGAACATTCTATCAAGGCCACGGCTATTCTACGCTGTTCTCGGCGTCCACGTTGTTCCTGAGGCTAGTGGTGGCGCGTAGCGGCGAAATGCTGCACTAGGATCACAGCGCTTAGTTGTTTTACTGTTGATATCGTGTGTGGACGTCCTTTTCCGCATGCTCGTCCGGCCGGTGAAATTGGGTAAGCGCTGTTCTTGTTGACTATCCCGTTTTTTTGATGCCTTGTAGCAGTAATTGCTACATTAAGTACCTTCTTACTGTCATGTATTTCTAGCTAGTAATTGCTGTCCATTTTAATTTACAAAAACTTAAAATCCATTGGCTACAAAGTTATACTCATTTAAATCTAACATAAGAAGTGACGCTGTTTTTAAAATGGCACACAGATTCTCTGGTATCATCTTGGTCATAAACATGTTGTTAACATCGATACCAGGTCAACAACGAAAACACGCCTATTATCGCCGATGATAGCTTCCCATACATTCACAGCAAACCTCTCTGGTGGTTGCGAGCAAAAAAAGCATGGGGGTTATGTTCGGCCAAAACATGATGCTCCATCCGTGCACAGTATCTGCTCAGGACTTGAGGCTCGTTCAAACAATGCTGCAAAATCCACTGGTGGTGTCTGCAGATAGGGATCAAAATTATGCTTGTTGTGTGAGTCAGGATTAAGCTAGTAGGAAAATATCAAAGTATGCGTGTTTAAGCTGAATGGTATCAGACTTCACCATCTTCAATGACCTCGCCTGATTCAGGATGACTTCAAAGGACAGATTCTTATTTGAAAGTTGTTTTGAATCCCTCTAAAACGGTCCTTAAATTTTTACCTATTCTTTTTGATCATACTGTATATATGAACAATATGTATTAAGGTACTCGGATGTTTTATTAACACATTTTATGTTACAGAGATAATATTTAAAATTTACTAGTATTAAATTCTCTATCATATTTGGTGTTCAATGGTATTTAAATAAATATTGAGTACAATCTTTTAACACAAAATCAAAATACATTAAAACCTGGATCCAGTTTAGGTAACAGTTGATGTATTTGAGAAAGCATTAAACTGAAAGAGTGTATTAATACACCTCTTCATTCTGAACAGTGTTTGATAATGACAGTTGGGTTGTATTGAGTGGATAATATACCCAGACTTGTGTCGAGTTGAATATAAAAGCAGTTTATTACTAGAGTGTGTATATATACAGTATACTTCTGACAGTCAACATTTAGATATATAACTAAATTTTGACCGTCAAGAGGTGACAGCTACTAAACACATGTTTTTGCAGATCATATGGTTCGGCGTAGGGATACATAATTTGGTCTGGCAACTTTTCAAAGCCGTCAGCTGTCATCTTTGAGCTCTCACTCAGCACCAAAGAAGCAAGGGGCTACTGTATATATCACATCATGAGGTCAATGTAAGAAAAGAAAGTCTATGTTCTCTATTCATTACAAATGATTAAAATGCATCATATATTGTCTTCATTACTCACATGTATAGAAAAATTGTGTGTCCATAAAAGTGTAAGTAACTTCTTGACAAGTTTGAAAGCCAAACTTTGTCAAGCAGGAAGAGCAAGTACTGAATAACCAGAAAAGTGTGAAAATTTGACATTTAAAAATGTGGTCCATTAGCATTGTGAATACAGAGGTTACTAAGAGATTCAACTTATCTCCAAAGTACAGGATTTCAATACATTTTCCAAAACTTACAAACAAAAAGTAGCAATAGTTACATTAAAAAAATATAGTTTGATACAGCTAAGTGGATCTAAAAGACTTCATATTTGACATTTGCCAACGAGGTAGGATTTGTTTTGATGACACATTTCAACAAGAACTGTGAATGTTTTGGATGTGAACAAGTAAGTTACTCTTGTGAGACATTCGCCTGGGACAGTGTGGACACTGGTAGAGTGGCTCTTTGCCACATTCCAGTCTCAAGTGTCTTCTCAAGCTTCGGTTGTAACTGTACACCTTGCCACAGTTTGGGCAGCGGTACTTGGAAACATTATGAGCACTTGTCTCCAAACTACACGTTTCATCTTGTATTGTATTGCAAAGAGCACTTGATAAGGATTCTAATGGCTCAAAGTAGATGTCACACATCCTAGCTGCAAAAAAAAAAAAATTATGTCAATACATAAAAACAAAGGAAATATGATTGGTTAACAAATGATGAGAAGGTAAAAGTAGGAAAAACAATAAAATTATATTATATTTATTTGTCGTATTTAACGTGCACGTTCTGAAATAACTGATTATATCAGAACACGAGAATGTCTATGAGCGAGCGATAAAGAGCCTACCAATTTTGCCGGGAAATGTATTTTCACCTACCTTCCAGGGTTTATTTACAAGCCACAATCGACATGGGACCGACGGCTTTACTTCTCCTCTGAAGAAAGTCGTGCTACGGATCTTTTATCACTCAAGAAAAATCCATCAACCCTGGCTAGATTTGAACCCGGAAACATCATGTCCTGAGGCAAACACTTTAACCCAAGACCACCAGGGTCAGTAATGAGACCATACAAAAGTAAATTATCAACAAATTAAAAATTATTTAAAACCTTATTTATTGGGAGTGTTTCTTTATTCAAAGAAAAACTATTCTAGAGAAACTTCTGTGATAAAAAGTAATTAATAATTATGTACAAATTAAATGGAATGTGAAAAATAAACAATGAATGTATATTTTTCTATTTACGATTATTTAAACACAAAATAGAAATGTTATTTATCACATGTCTTTACTTTCAAGGCCTAATTTTTGGCTGTTATGATGGTTCAAAGCCTACTATATATTGTAGGAAACTATTAATATAGAAATGTTGGTACTATATTTTTGTGTACGGGTAGTAATTGAAAAACTTTAAGAGTAATGAGCAACTGTACAGTTTGTGCATGAAAACTGGTAGATGTGTTTATAATCAAGCAGCTGATTGATTCACAGGAGAAAAGTTACCAATGGAAGATAAAACATTAATTTAAAGTTTATCATAATAATTGTGTTGTTCTAGCGGACAAAAAGAATATTTAACTAACCAATAAATGCAACATAATATCAAATTGTAGAAAAACATGATTGGAGAGATAAAAATATGCAGAGAATTAAAATTTATAAACATTTATACTTTACCAGAATTGTTACCTGATTTATGAGTTATAAAAAAATCAACAATATTATTTCTTACGTGGACTAGAAAATGTATAATGGTCTTGTGCCCAGTAACACTACTGTACTATACAAATCTGTTTCTATGTACATTCAATTATAGAAGCAAATGTTGTTTAAAAAGGCAAATAAGGGAATATATAAAAAAATCCCCAAACGGTCTGGTACAAATAAAAAGGTTTATACATAAGCTTTGCTTTCCGTCATGAAAGTAATAATTTGAGTAGGCAAACACAAGTTCTGCCAAATATGTTTTAATTTGATATTGTATGTGTATCAGGCTGAAAATATAATAACTATACTTTTTTAAATAACTTCTTGTGTTGTATAGTGGCAGTAGTCATGTGAAACCTCAGTTAATAAAAATAACAGTTATAACAAGGAATACATTGTCAATTCTGTGATTATACTTGGAGATTTAACTGGTCTCTGAGAGTGTGTATCAGCATAATGTGTCTATGAGCTATTTTAACAATAGATAAAATAGTTAATTAACTATAGTTTCAAACAAAGGTGGCATTCAAGAAGAGGAAAAGGATGACTTTTCCTACCACCCCAACACACAAATTAGTTTTAATAAAAGCTTAAAAGTTATATATTATAGAAAATGTGTCAGGTTTTTAAATTTAAAACCAAGATTAAAATCCACTAGACATAAAAAGTGCTTCTGAAATTTCCAATTTGAAAAAAACGTATATAAATAATAACTTTGATCAGTACATCACATTTCACTCCAAAGTAAATTATAAGGTTCTGGTTGTATAAATCCAACTGCGCTGGTTTAATCATGATAAAAATAAGCTTGATAAAATTATGTAGCTTGGTAAATAGCTTGTCTTAACCCCATAACAAAACCAGTTTAAAAAAATAGTTTCTGTTTATTAACATTTTCACTCCTTTGTAGTTTACAATATTATTACAGAGACTTGAAATTGTGAGAAAGTGACATGAAAATAGACCAGTGTTGGTTACTGTTAACAGTAATTGATTTCTGGACAGTAATGAGCAGTAACAAAATGGCAACACCAAAATAAAGTTTGACATACTAACAAAGAAAATAGCAGAATTAGTGAAACTCTCAATATCTTACATTGTAAATATGTTAAGTAATTTTTGAAACTTGTTTATGAGTTTCAATAGGAACTATTACAAATAATGTTTATGAAAACGGTCTTATTTTTATTTTTCTGAATTTTTTGAGAAGCCTAGTTATATAAAGACCATTAAACTCTTACAGTTATGTAGATTAATTTAATAATCATTCAAATCTATTTTTAAATATTATTTTTAAGTAGTGTGATAAAAACATACTAATTTAAATTTGTAAAAATCTCTGTTCATTTAAAGAACAGTCAAATGGTATAAAGAAGGACTCAGAATATCTAGACACTACCATAAAAATGTTTAAAAAACAATGTTATAATGACAGTGTGATATAAAAAGGCACTTGGATAGAAAAAAACCTCCTACAATAGTAACCACCAGTAAACAAACTTAAGTTTGGGATGTGTTATTAAGCAGAAAAGTCACAAAATAATTCTCCCAGGATGAACAAGGACTATGTGTGAGGTCAAATTGCTCTTTTGTTTGGTGGATTTTTCACAATATGGACAACGAAACTGTGGCTGTTTCCCACATTCAAACTCGAGATGTCTCTTAAGTCCCGTCTTGCGTTTGTACATCTTGCCACAATGTTCACAAGTGAAGCTACAAGTCTCCTCTTCCCCATCTCGCCTATTCAGGATGTCTTTAGAAGCTTTCATGGTCGACACATCTCAGGGGAACAACTGGAACCTAGAAACAAAAATACTCATTAAATAAATTAATACCATACAGCAGTTAAACATAATATATCTCACATGGAAAAGACGTGGACCTAAAAAGATATATGCCGCTTAAAATAAACCGATATTACACCTTAATTAGGATAATTGTTGGGTTAAAATATGGAGACCTTGATTTGTGATAAATAAAATGAATGGATTTCGTAAAATAAAAGTTGGATTTCTTTGATAGTAACAGTTGTTAAACAAAAGGCATTTTTTGGCTTAAAATAGTTTTAAAAAAAATCTACTCAAATTTAAGTGGTATAGTGGGATGCTAAAACACAAGTTTTAAAATTTTGCCTTTGGTCACAATTTGATTGTCATAATTGCCAGATAAAACATATATTTCACTTTACCAATGGTCTTTGGTTCAGGGAAATATTTCATCTGGACTCTAAACTTTGATTTGCTATAGGAATATTGAGAAGAAGATTATAATATTCTATTGGTAGTATTTCTGTTCGGTATTAAATTTATAACGACCCAATGAAGTGAAAAGTTAAATGATGATGATGTTGATTAATTTTAATGTGCTAAGTAAAAGTTCATAAAAAGACGTCTTATGATATTTCCGTAACCTTACCTAGCTATAGAATATTAAAATTATTTGAGGTACAACAGTCGCACAAACTACTACTTTTTCCCCAGCAACTTGGAATGAGAAAGAAATCTCATAGGTTCTATAACAACTGAAAGGGTTGGCTACATGAAGTTAAATTTGTTTGGTGTTTGTGTGATTCACATAGCAACCAAGAATGTGATAAGCCCTGTTAAGGATAAGTTTCCTAATTTTCTAAATTAAAAAGGCTTGTTATAAAAATTGTTTTTAAAATTTACGGCCAGGAAAACCAGATGAGCGCAACAAGTGTTAATGTATGGGGGTTAAGACATGAGCTATTGTTAAATATTTTTCTAAACAAGGAAACTATAGAGGGGGTCGCCTACCGATGTGATGAGACATGTTGCCCACTTCTAGAAAACCTGTGTTGTTTAACAAGGGGTTTGTTATCCCTGCATGACATCGTGGAAGGAAAGGTTGAAAGAAAAAGGAATCTAATATTGGATGCCTTGAAGGAAATAAGAAAACTCTGGAAGCTGAGGGAGGAAGCAGAGGACAGTGTGGATTGGCGGTCTAAGTTCATTGACAAAAGGAATGCTGTACCTCCCTTATGATAAATAAAATAATAGAAGGATTCCCATGTTTCCAGAGGATTAAAAGCCTTGCATTTTAAATATTAATTATTTAAAAAGTCAAAAAGGGAAATTAACTCAATTTTAATTACATTTCAAGCAAAATTTATTATTATTATTATTATGATTATTATTATTATTATTATTATTATTATTATTAGCCCCGCGTCTTACTACCCGGTCGGGTTATACGCACTTACGCTAATGTGTAATGGTAGGGTGATTGTGAGATGAAATGGAGGACCTACAGTTTAACGTGGAATCCGAACCATGGTGGAGGCCTGGCATTCCCCACATTCACAAGATGTCTTGTCAGAGGTGAAGGAAGGGTTTGGTAATCAGATAAATCTATGCCGGGACCGAGGATTGAACCTCGGCCGCCAGCATAGAAGTCTGACACCTTACCCCTAGACCGCCAGGTCACCGACAGCAAAATGTAGTTGTGTGATAAAAGTAAATGGTTAGTAACAAAGATTAAGCCTCCTGCAAACAAATTAAGCGACTCTACATATCCTAGAGGCAAAGGATTGGAATGTTCCTCTTCTCATCAACACACAAATGATACTCCCCTTTACATGTAATTTGCACCAGAAGATGAAGTAGTTAAAAAATATATATGAAGAGCAAAGCATTCTGTTTGGCTGATGTAGAGCAAGCTCTCTGAAGCTTAATGCTAGCAAATGTCTGTATATGATGCTATAATGTGTAGACCTAGGCCCAAGAAACCAATTTCAAACCAAATTGTTAAAGCTTGTTTTAAAATATTTCAAGTTTTTGAAAAAAATCACTTAAAAAATAGCCCTCAATGATATTTTTACCAAAAAAACACAGATATATGGTGTTATTTGGTAGGTTAATTAGTCTGTATATATTTATTTTAATCAAAATCGTTTGAGCCATTTTCAAAAAATATAGGATTCAAAAAAATCACTTATCAGTAAACTACCTTTGATTTGAGGGCTAGGGTAAAAAAAAAAAGTCCTGCGGTATGGTCATAAATAAATATAAAGTATTGAGTTTGAAATTGTTTTAATATCTTACACTTTTATGAGACACTAAAGGCCAATTTTCAAGTATCATTTTCAATTAATCATTTTTCATAAAAATGAAAATGAAAGGAATTCATTCCCATGTTTCAGTGATCATGATGTGACTGACCAACTACTCAACTAGCGTTTGTTCATCGCGCTACTTAACACTGTTTTGAGAACTCTTACAACACAATGTCTGTAAATAAGCGCCACAAATTTCATTAAAAGCTGCCTGGTTTGTCAACGGCAGTTGAAAATTGAAAACAATTGAGGATTAAATCCAATACAAGGTTGAAAGTGGCCGCAGGTGGTCGGAGTGTAGCATTTAGTTAAAATAAATGTTTACATTCAAAGAAAAATGTAATCATTAATTCTTGCATGTGTTCTCACTGTTCATTTTGTTTTCATTTTTCAATAATGATCATTAAAAATGAACAAAAGTAGAACTCCTTTTCACTTTTGGTGAAAGCTTTAAACAATGTTTGAATCTAATGTAATGAGTGTTCTGACGCCCTGCCATTCCCAATGGTATATCCTAGTTTGGGAGTTGTTAACGCTAAACTACATCCAAAATAAATAAAAAGTTTATCAATTTGTACTATTCACAATGTAGACCCATCAATAATGAAAGCTAACATTGAAAATAATGTCGGCAGAACTTTGTGTGTGAAATAGGGGATTATAGCAGGTTTACATAAATTAATTGTCCTCTAAATCAATGGGGGATCCATGAATATTCAGCCCTGAGAAATGTTTGAAAATTGAATGCCCTTAGAAGATATTTTAAGAGGTCCTCCTCGTATAGAAAAATTTTGAATATCACGACTCCTCACAAGATATTTGGAATGATCCTCCGAACCGAAATTTTCAAAATTTGGGTACTCCTAAACGCTATTTAGAGTGGTCTTTGCCTTTAAGTTTCCGAAAGACAAAAAAAAAAAAATCAAACATTTTTCACGGGTCCTGTTGAAAATTTTTGACTTTATTTTGGTATGAACCATATTTTGAAATAACACATCGTAGAATTATTTAAATATTGGATTAGATCTGAATGGCAATATTTCAGTTACCTAGATGACCCTCTTAAGTCTATTTTTATTTGATTGAATACACAAAATATCCATCTCTGTCCAAACTTATTGCTACTTGTTGATACGTTTTGGGGGAGGTCTAAAAATCTTCTGATTTAGAGCTATTACTTTTGAAGTCTTTATTTATTTAGAGCAAGGTCAGAAGGCCATCTTGATCAATGTCTCTTTGTTCAATTCTGACTATAGTGACATCCTATTCAGAGGTAATGTTCCATTCTTGTATAATCTTGTTGTGATTTCATCAGTGCTTCTCATTTCTTTTTCTTTAAAATATGTAGCTCAAAATTATGTGGGCTTTTGTTTCCTACGAGTTGTTTCTTCTTATTTTAAGTATCTTTTCTTTACTTTTAACAGCAAGTCTCACTACCCATTTAGGCTATATGCTTATGTACTAATTATGCTAATGGTTTTAGGGATTAGTAATGTTATATTTATATAAATTATACCAGCATTTGTGTGGATCTAGTGTGAAAACCCATTTTATAAAAAAACTTAATGCACCTGACTAACATTTGAACCTCAATCTTACCGTCATCAGCGGTCTAGTCTACTGTCAGAGTAGTACACTAGATTATGCGGCAACTAAAGAAGATGGTAATTCATTATATGTGCGAATTTCCCCTTATAATATTTAACATATTGTAAATCATCAAAATTTGCCGGCAAAGATTTAATATGTAGCTTGCCATTATATCATTAACATAACTTATCTTCTTTTAGCTGAGAAACTTTTTTTATCAAGTAAATTTCAATTTTTTTAAATATATTTCAATTAAGGGCCCTGAATTTTTGAAAGTCCACATAAAAAAATAAGTATGGACTAAAATGTAATCCGTTATGCTTCCAATGGAATGTTTGTTGTAATCTTTCTTTAATTTTATGTTTTACTAGCATAAATGAATTGCAATAATTTGCTTTAAACAAAAAGAAAAAAATCTCTTTGTTTTGTCGCTTCCAGCCCGGTTTTTAGTTAATTAAGAATATTTTAATCAATAATGTAAAATTTCTGCTTCTAGATTCACACATTCTTGCACATGGGCTACTAATTTTAAAATTTCAGACCTTTGGGTTTTTTACTTAATTTGTATCTTTATGTTTAGTTAATTTTTTATTCGCATACTGTTTCTATTTTTTTTTTCTATTCCGAGTCTTTAATTTAATTATTCGTTTTACAGAATAGTTTTCATGTTTTACAATTAGTTATTTTGTTTCTAGTTGCATGCATTCAACAAATGTGTGTAGTGAATAGGTAAAAGTGGGGATGTGGTTGATACTAAACAATCATATTTTCAAAATTCTTGGCGGGCATGTATGTGCCCTTTTGTTTAAATAATAAATATAATAAAATAATAATTTGTCAACACTTCAAATAAAAATAAATAAAAATATATTTTATAGGTTCTCCAATAAAATATTGTTCACAATTATTTGGATTAATTTAAAAATAGGCCTAGTAAGTAATGATTTTACATCAGTTATCAGAATATTTATATTTTTAACTAACTTCAAATATGTTCTAAAAACACTATTTTCAAACAAATATCACTACTTAAAAAGGTGTTATAAGTGATTTTTCTCATAAAACTTTGATAAAATGATACAAAATTAATTTCAAAATTTAATGGAATCTAGGGGGAAAAATGGTAATCATGTACTTGTTAGCCTGATTTTGATCATGTGTAGGGCAACAGTTTGCATTTCATTATTAGACTTGAAATCATAAAAGGAGAGCTGTTTCCCTGTCATTGAAGAGATTAGCTAGCAGTAAATGTAACTGCTCAAAAAAGACCCTCAACACAACATATTAAATCAGTAAACCACTTCAATATGGTAGTGAGGCAATGTTATTATCTATGTTGACCACAAAACAAATATGTTTGTATTTCCTAAAAGGTGCCTTAAATTTCGATTTGTAAGAAAATTTAAGAGAAAGATAGTAATTTTTATCATCGTACAAACACCGCCACAAGTTATAATAAATGTGTCTTAATCCACCTATAATTATTTTACTATAAGATTGGGTCATTCCATGTCAGATCAACACAAAAAAGAAACATTTATGACTTGACCACTTTTGATTTTCATGAAACTTGTCAAAATTTTAGTCCTTATATAGAAACTAAACAATCAGTGCAAAATTTAAGTTCCCTACACACAGTAATTCTAGAGTTACAGGACTCGGAAATTTTTACAAAACTGCACTTTTTTGTCTACCACGTTTCTCTCAAATTAAGTAACTTTTAAGACCTAATTTGCAGAGCTCATATGAGGCTAATTTTAAAGTTCTTTTGATGAGCTTTCATTTGATATGCAGCACATCATTTGATATGCAGCACATCATTTGATATGCAGCACAGTAAAGTTAATGAAAAAAGGATTTTTTTTTTCAAAAATCAAAGTCAATTTTTCCAAAAACTGAAATGTTTAGCAGTTTTAAAAAATTCTCAAAATGAGTTCATATTTTTCTGTAATTAGACATAAAATATTTTTGTGGGATTATGATGACACATAAGCTGACACGTAGTACATTTGATCAAGAGAAAATAATGGGTTGAGAATTTGTAAAATGAACCTTAAAAAAAGTTTGTTTTCTTTCACAGCTTATCTCTTGTGCAATATTTTTAATAATATATCCCTTATCTCACTTTAAATAATGGTTGGGTTCAACTTAGGGGTGTGTGAAAAGTTTTTTCGATCAAATAATTCAAAAAATACCAACCGAATACGAATAGTGATTGGTTTCTCTGTATTTTGAAATAAGATTAGTTAATATAGTAATATTGTAAGGGATGTTTAAATGTAGTTGTCAAAATGCAGAGAATACTTTACAAACAGCTGATTATTTTTTTAACTTGTGAAAACACCTTAACACTCTTCCCCCTTCCCAGCTCTCTCTTTAGCAAGTGCTCTCCTCTCCCACCCACATGCCTTTCTTTCTTGAACTTGTAGTCCTGCAAAAAGTAGTTGACCTTGCTTATTTGGAACCGTCCCTCTTTCCCCTCTTCCGTATTTAACCCTTTCCTGGCACAAGCGCTTGAAAGTGCTCGCCGTTAATTTCCCTGCCTAAACGGTCACCGCATTTCGGCACTCTCCAAGCCTGTTTGTTTGGAGGAACCCTTGAAATATTTCAAAAAATCTCAAGGAACTCCTACGTGGCTGACATATAATAGATTCAACAGGGTTTAATTTAATAAAGACACGTAAAAAAATGGGTTAGTAGTAAATAATAATTAAATCATACTTTTGAATAAAATATTATACAAGTATTTATTGCCTATTAATATTTAGTTTACTAATATTACTGTAAATAAAAAAAATTACAAACATTTTCAGTTTACTTCTGGCTTACTGGTTCCAAACAAACTTGGTGTATATATTTTGCAATAGTTTTGTGTTATTATATGGTTTTATAGACTTGTTAATGAAAAGATAAGTTAAATTTTATTGTTTTAATAAATATACAAGTTTCAATAGAATAACAATGATTACTACTATCACTTAATTTAATGTGAAACTTGGGTTTGATTTTTTGAACACAACTTAATTTTGTGGTCGCATCATTGATAGGCACACACAAAGTTCTTCTTCCACAGACAACAATGTATTCCTCTGTTTGGGTTTTAAATTCATTAAACACGAAAATGTTTGCTCACACAAATAAAATGTTGAGAATAATTGTAGCAATATGTTTATATCTTTCTGGGAAATGGCAAGAAACTCTGTTCACACTGATATCCAAACCATATCTAATGACAGTTCAATAAATTTAATTTTTAGTGTGTGATCATACGTCAGTTCAGTCAAATGTTATTCTTCCTGCAGGCCGAGTAAATTTTCTGAACTGCTTGGAGAATCTGTGAAAGGGTTCCTGACCCAAACATATTCTTCTAATGACAAAGAAGGGAAGTACTTGGCAAGATTTGACCGGAAATGGTTTCACGGTGGTTGTCAGTTGTAATGCTCTGAAGATGAGAAAATAGGGGTGACATTTCAAAATTACCCTTAGAAAGATGTTTTTTTTTCCAAACACCAATGTTATTTTTGAATGCTAAAAGTTTGTCTGTACACGTCAAAATATTTTTCTTGGGGCCTTGCATGCTGGTGTTCAACTTACTTAGGTGTTTATAAATATCTGCCAGGTATGCTAGTTTCAGGAGCCATGATTCGTCCTCAAGATAGTTGGAAGAATAAATATTATTATTTTCTCTGAAGAAAATGTGGAGCTGCTCTCGTAGTTTGAATATGTGTGTCAACACTTTTCCCCTTGAAAGCCATTTAACTTCGGTGTATAGAAGATGTCATGTGATGTGGTCTTTACACATATTTTCACAAATTTTTGTAAACATGTAGAGGACGCTGCTAAATAAAGTTAGCTATGCTAACAGCTGTAGCAAGAACATGTTTCGAATCCTCTCCAATCGTTTTAGAAACCAGAACTTCTCTATGAAGAAAGCAGTGGGTTGTTATAATATCTGGTGATTATTTTCTTGGCAAGAGTAACAAATCCCTTTATTAGCCAATCATTGACACATCAGCCGTATTTAAGAAAATGCATCCTAAATTTCTCTCATTTCTTAAATAACTATCAAGTGGATATGTAACCAAGCTAAACTTTCAAAATGCTTCTTTGTTTTATTTATATGTCACATTGAAACCTTAATATTTTAATTTGTTTTATTAATTTACAAAAAAAAAGTGGCAAGTTGTACTATTTTTTCGCAAGCTTTTGCAAATTCTCTCGGAACCCTGGTTGGGAATCACTGCTCTAAGCCATCTGTTGGGCTATTTGCTAATTATTATATATTTAGTTGTTATTTCTGAATATAGAGGTCCATCCCATATTAAATGTATTATTTTCTTAGCGATGTTAGTTTAACTGTTAGCTTTGCTTTAGAATGGTCTCCTTAAAAGATGATATGATTGTTTTTGAGCTCAATAAAGATGTATCTGACAGTGAATCTGATAGTTCTGATGATAATATCGATATTGAGTGTATTAATGATAATGAAGATCCTAAATTAGTTGATGTAAGTGACAATTGTTTTTGATTTTGAAACCATATTGAACTGTGTATTTTTTTTCCACAAATTTGTATTACTTCATCATAATTCAAATTCAAATAGAAAGGCTCAATACTCTGAGATAATATAATAAAAAGAAAAATCCAAAGAGATACACAATGATGTAAATCCTAATAATACATATACAGGTTGTTAGCTCTTATGTCTTATGATAAAAAAAAAACTTTTTAGATTGTTACAGGTATGAACTAAATTTGAGATTTTTTTCAACATTTTAAAAATTCCCGTTTTTCAGAAAACTTATTTTGAAATTTTGGGTTGTATTTTTGAAAAGTAATAATTTTATTAAACCTTATGTGCTGCATAACATTTGAACGCTTCTTTAAATAGCTTTAAAATGAGACCACTCCCAGTTCCCAAATTATCAAGAAATTTATTTTCAGTGTTAACTGCTCAAGACGAAAATCCCAATAGTGAGTTTAAGCCCTCAGCAGCAATTTGCTAGCTTAGTACTGCATGGAACAAGAAATACGTGTGTAACATGTACATGGAATAAGTAAAGCCAATTTTGCCCAAACAAATAGTTAACATTAATACCATTGACAATAGTTCATTATTACAGCTATACCATCAAAGATTGGAACATCAGGAAAAGCACCTATTAAAGGAATGCTGGAAAACGAATTAGAATTAAATTTTCCATTAGGGAAATAACTTTGTGAGCCATGTACCTAAGGCAAAGTGAACAGTTTGCCTTTTGGATGTAGAGAAAACACATCAAGACCTGGTGAATTCATATCCTCTGATGTTTGTGGACTGTTTGATGAATATTTTCAGACGATAAGATATTTCATTGTGTTCAACGATAGTTATATGAAGTTCCGTTATTGTTCTATAATATGACAAAAATCGTAAGTCAAATGTGTATTGAAATAAGAATGAAAAACGTTAGGGCATATGGTAAAAGAAATGATCAGTGAGAATGGTGGAAAAATTTATAGTAAAGAAGTTCAAGAAATTCTATGTGCAGAAGGTATAACTCAGAGGTTGACACACCTCAGTATAGCAGCAGCGAGCATGAGATATACACTATAGTTGAAGTCGCGAGATCTTCCAAGTATTCAAATCAAGAAGCTAGTTTTCCAGCAGCTACAAGTGCAGAGTTTAATGGACCATCATTAATTGTATTTCCTAAATCAGACTGGGAAATCTTCTGTGGAAGGTTCAAGAGAATTTGAGCTGTGGATAGGTAAGGAGCCCAGAATAAACGTTTATATATCATGGAATCTACCTGTTGTGCCCACATTCCAAATCAAATACAAAGGAAAATGGATGGAAAAGAGACACAATTGAGACAAACGTTTTAGAATTTGGGTGAAAGAAGACACAAGGTTGTTCTTTGCAGAGATGCAATCTTTCAAGAAAACCTGGCAAGTGTAAGAAAATGTTGAATTGCCACTACAAAATAGTGAGAGAAAAAAATCAGGAAAAGCAAACAATGGAGGAAGAAAAAAATTCTGAAAAATCAGAGGATGAAGATGAAAGTAATCATCCTGAAGAAGGATTTTAAACACTACCTTGTCAACAACTAAGAAATCATCCCTGAAGAGATAATTAGTGTAAAAGACAATATGAAAGCATAGGCACTAAATAGCAAGCACAGTGCTAACTGGAAACTTGCTATGGCAGTGGAATGAAGTTACCAGAAGAAAATAAAACATGGGAATTAACGACTCAACCAAAAGGAACAAAAACAATTCCATGCAAGTGGGTTTTTAGAGTACATGGAAGTGTCGACAAGTATCCACAGGTTTGTGTACCGAGAGTTAGAAGAAACAATATACATGCAATAATCAGAGAGATACAACGACAACACTAATCAAGTTTGCAAGCCGAGACACAGTTTGTACAAACTCAAACAAGCTTCAAGGTGTTGAACCAGCAGTTAAGTGCTTTACTTTTGTCGAAAGACTTCAAGATAAGTGATGCAGATTCCTGTTTCAATATTTAAAAAAAAAAGCGTTACAAGAAGCTTTTGGTCGCTCTTTATGTTTACAATGGTTTAGCCACTTGGCAAATAATCAACAAGATGTTGATATCTTTATTAAAGTGTTGAAGCTCGAGTTCAAGATCACTGTATTATTATTATTATTATTATTATTATTATTATTATTAGCACCGCGTCTTACTACCCGTTCGGGTTATACGCACTTACGCTCATGTGTAATGGTAGGGTGATTGTGAGATGAAATGGAGGACCTACAGTTTAACGTGGAATCCGAACCACGGTGGAGACCTGGTATTCCCCACATTAAGATCACTGTAAAACAAGTAATGTACTTCTTTGGTCTTGAAATTGAAAATTTTGATGACAGTGCAATAAAGATAAGTCAACAAGTGCATGCAAATAAGATAGTGGAACTATCAAGGTCACTTGATAATGCAACCACAGATAACTTAGAAAGGTTTAAAACAAGTACTCTGATACATTGCAGGTGCAATGTTTATTGTCTGAATATTAATAGTGGCATATTAAAATTGACAGTGATGCAGACTTTGGCAGTTGCAACAAAACTGGTTGATCAATGTCAGACATGGTAGTTACACATGAAGGTGGGACTTTTTGTGGCTCAGCCAAAGACAAGGAATGACTGCTACATCTACAACTGAAGCAGAGCTAGTAGTTGCACATGAAGATGTTAAAGAGGTTATTTGGCTGAGAAAACTGTAACAAAGAATGAAAAAAACTAATTCAAATTGACAACCAGGCTTTAGTGAAACTCACATCAAACCAAATATTTCATTTGAGAGAAAATGATGGAAGGAGTGTTGGGTGATCAGCACATTTTGACAGAGGAACAAGTGGTGGACGTAATGACAAAGCCTCTATCAAGACCTAGATTTCCAGTTATATGCAGTAAAATAGGATGTTCACAATCTAGACAAGTTATTTTTACTGATTTTTTATATATAAGTCAGATTTTATAAACCCTTATCATTAACAATTTTATTTAACTTTAATTGAATAACGGGATGTGTTGTATTTAGAGATAATTGTAATTCTTAATCAATGTCAATATACTAACATAGTTGGGTTCATAAAATCTTTCTTAAGATGCAATATTAATAGGGTAAAGTTGATAAAAGCTTATAAGAAAATAGTTCCCACCCGTAACTTCAATCTTTCAATAAACAATATGAGTCAACTTATATCCAAGATATTATTTGTAATACTAATAAATAAATTAACAGGAGTGAGGTTAAATTTTATCATTTCTGCAACAATGTTAATGGTTGACATCTCATTATTAGGTGTTATGTCACTGTGTCTCCCTTCCTTGTCAGGTTATACAGATATAAGATAATTATTTGAATGTGTTAAGGATGAGAAAGTTTGAATTTAGATTAGGTGTATCCATATGATGAAGAGAAAAGTGATAATTTGAGAGGAAAAGCAAAAAGCATAGAATTTCTCATGAAAGGTTTTTAGATGAAGAAGAAGAAATAGGTGATGTATTAGTTCATCCAATTCAGAAAATTAGCTAATTCCGTCAGATATGGTGACCATGACATTGATACCGACATTGATATTGTATTCGGACCACCAGATTCTTTCCCAATTTACCGCCCTCCCCCATTACATTTTACTGAAAATCCAGGTGTAGATGTGGGTTATTGATTCTCTAAAGAGTTTATAACATTTGTGGATTTATTTTTTACCCTAGAATTTTAACAAGATCTCAATGATCAAACTAATTTCTATGCAAGTCAAGTCATGAGTTCAGCACCCCACCCCTTCACAAAATATTGTATGTGTCAGACTTGGGTTCCTGCGACCGTGGAGGTAATGAAGACTCTTTAGGCCTGTTGTTCATCACAGGGATTATCAAGAAACCAAAACTAAAGATGTATTGGACAGATGAACCTATTTTTGGCACACTAATTTTTTTTCAAAAACAATGTTATGCAAACGACTTGAGGCCATTATTGCCATTTTGCACTTCACCATTTACACCAAAACAAAATTAAACCTTTTCTAAATATGGTGTCAGATAAATTTTCCCTAACGTAAACTCCATCACAACAACTGGCTCTGGATGAGGGTATGTTGACTTGGTGAGTATATAATCCAGGAGTGGTATGTGTCACCTAATGGGTACATATGTAAATTGATAGCTTCTATAACAAAAGTGTGAGGATCATAGATACAACTGTTTTGGAATTAATACAATTTTACCTACAACAAGGATATGAAGTTTGCATAAAGAATTATTAAAATAGTATTCAAAACCTCCATGATAAACAAACCTCAACATGTGAAACCATTTATCTGAATCGAGGTCTTACTAAATACCTCAAAGACAAGAGTTATTCTCTTCAAATAGGCGAAGTAACTTTCAGAAGATATGACCCTGTACTTTCACAGGCTTGGTGCGATAAGAGAGTGATAAGCATGGTGTCAACGATGCCCTCTGCTAACAGGAAGGTGGTGGTGGTAGACAAGTATGGGTGCAAACAAATTAAACCAGAATGCATTGTTGATTACAATAACTATATGCAGAGTATGGACCTTGCTACTCAAGCATTCATGAGAATAACAGTGAAGTGGCCCTGTAATGCATCCTTATCAAGTGATTTCTGCTCTCTTCTAAGTCTTAACAAAACAAAAACAGTCACCTTCCTGCAGTTTTTGTTAACTGTATCCAGACACCTGACCCAACCAGAGGAGATTCCTGCTTTGGCTTCCAACGCTTCCTCTTCACCATCAACTAGTCTCACTGAAACTCCCAAGAGTAATGCCCCTAAGGTGAACTCCAGCCAAAGATACTCCATACAGACTCAATGTGTAAATAAAGCAACATGTTTCTCCTGCATTTTCCACCAAATAAAAGAGATACAACTCCCACAAGAAAGTGTGAATTAAAAAATAAAGAAGTGAAGTTATGCGGTATTGTAAAAATGTAACCTGGAGAATGTGCCACCAGATCAAACACTGAAACTGTACTAGACATTGTGTTTTGTAGCCTGGACAAATTTAGTGAATCTATCATTAGTCGTTTTCTTTAAATAAAGCATTATTATTATTTAGTTATTATTAGATGTTTTGTCTTACGACAGGTTAATTTCTTTTGTCAGTGAACTTAGACCACTGCTCCCTCCTCCTTCAGCCCCCAGAATCTTCTTCTTTCCTTCAAGACTTCCAATATTTGAATCCTCCTCATTCCTGCTCTTTCCCTCCCAATCCGAAATGGTCCTCCTCTCACTCACTCTTCCTATGACTTCATGTCACCCTGTCTGTCCACCTGATCTTTTCAAGTCTTCTCCAGAACCACATTTCAAAGCTATCCAAGTATTTCTTGTCCATCTTCCTAAGAGTCCAAGTTTCTGCTCCATACATCTCCATAGAGCGCGATCTTCCAAATGTAGAATTTCATCAGTTTCTTCGTCTGTTCCAAACTCAACTTGTAATAGAGTGATTTTGATCAATAAGTCGCAGTGCGGCAGCTGTGTTATTTACTGGGAGTGAATATGTTAAAATTGCAAATACTATATCAAGTACCTTCAGATAGTATATGAGTGTGACCAAATTACCTTATCATCAGTAATGTTATAAAATAAATGTATATTTCATTTCAGCCTATTCTATATTTTCTTTATAATGGTAGGAGCATTGATATTTAAGAAAAAATATTAAATTTAAGGAAGAAATATTAGCAGTATATATAAAAAATAGGCAAAGATAGTTATATTGGGGAAACAAGTGACCGCAGTATCTTTGATAATTGTAAGTTGATCAAGAAACAAAAAGGTTGCAGGCCACGGCCTTAAACCATTCAACCATCGAATCTTGTTTGATAAAGACTAAATTGCATGCTCTATCTGAATTATTTAAATGCAGCTATATCTATATTATTTTATTCATTTTATATATATATATATAAGGGTAATTCTCAAAATGAGGGATAATTTTTGTCTCCTGCCTGTATAAATATTTAGTTATTTTTAAAACAAGCTACAAACAATTTTTTTAAGTAGTAGAAAGTGTATACAACTTGATAGAAATATTTAAATATCGTAATATTAAAACAAATTAGAACAAGAAATGATTAAAAGTCCCTTTCATCATGTCACTAAATGTCCCCGCCTTTGAATTTCGAAGTTTGAAGTTCTATAGAATGTTTGTTTGTCCCCAAGTAGCGCATTTGATAAACATAATATTTTGAATTGGCGCTAAAACCTTCCAGAATGTTCCGCTGTTCCCCATTAACGTAGTGTGTTTTTGTCCTATACTTACTAGTTATTGTTATTTCACTAGTTAAAAAGTTTATTTAATCCTCTTTGGTCAACATAAGAAAATTCTAGTAAATAATATTAATTGCAAATCCCTTTACTAACATTAATATAATTTTGAGTTTTTGAAATAACTAAGCCAATACCAGTTCAGTTGAAACGTAGAGGGAGGCAGGAACTAACCTCAATGTTTGATTGCCGCTTTATACTTATATTATGGTTATGAAACTCAAAGTCCGCCAAAAACATCACTTCACTAACGTTGCTTGGTAACAAAAATGGTTTTATGACTTCACTAACATTGCTTGGCAACGAAAATGGTGTCATCACCTTGCTAACATCAGTTAGGTGGCAAAACTAATTATAGTCACGTAGCTTACGTTAGTAAAGTGAAATTTCTAATGTAAATGTTGTTCACCCAAACATCACTTCGCTAACACCCACATCACTTCTCTAACAGCAATAAAATCACTTATTTCTCTTTAACAGTATTAGTAAAAAATATATATTATCTATTATTAATATTTGAGCTATTAAAAACATAAATAAAAAATGAAACATGTAAAACTTCATTTTCTTTGGATTTTGGAAAATTTAACATCACTAACACATGAATTTTGTAAGATTCTTCACTTACAAAAACCTAATTCCAATAAATTAAGGAAAATTGATCATTTTTTTATTGTAAAAAAATTATATACTTAGAAAAATTCGTATTTTATTTGGATTTTAGAAATTATTTCATTATAACATATTTATGTGCATCTGACACAGTGTTAGAGAAGTGATGGATTATAGGTAGCCCCTTTGGTAAAACTAAAAAATACATGAGAGATTTTTAAAATCAAGTTACTTAATTCTTTAATAAATTTTGTGATCAGGTAATAAATTATAATTTTCCTGAAATTTTTATTTTTTTATTTTTGAATTTCCTATTTGTCCCTCAATTTTAATAATGACCCATAAATAATAAGAAATATTGAGCAAAGTGTGTCAATATCATTAATATATTCATAATGATACAAACAGTAAATTTTCTCCCAAGTTGTGAATATGAAGAGTTCTGGCAGTGGTACCAGTGGCGGCATAGCCAGGGAGGAGGAAGGACACTTTCCTATTAGAAGGTTATGCCCAATTGTTTTATCTGTCCCAGGGTTTAAGATAGATATTCTTTATTTCCTGTGATAATACATTGAAGCCATCAAAGTCCATCAATCAATCTGAATTAAAAGATTCAGGAATGTGCTAGTTCACACAATGTATTGGTTTAGCTAGAATCAATCTAAGCATCAAAGGGCCAGCTTGCAAGGCAACGTTGCTCAAACGTTTCACTCAACACAAGATGAAAGATGGCAATAATGTTACTGAACACCTCGCTGAATTGGTTGACGCTGACCTGCTGCCGATCAAGCTGCTATATAGTCTCCCCAGCAGTTATGACAACTTTCAATTTGCAATCGAATCTCATGATAATTTACCGGATGCTGAGACAATGAAAGTCTTTGAAGAACATAATGTGCAAGTCCAGGAAAACAGAAGTACCGCCATGTTTGTCAAGTCAGGAAAACAGTTTGTAAACAAATCCAAAGGTGGCACGAGCAGTAGTGATTGATTCAAACAGAAACATAAGCAAAAACCACAACTAAACTATAAATGAAGCTTTTGCAAAAAGAAAGGACACATTGTTTCTTTAAAAAGAAGTTGAGTGAACAAATGGCAAATAAAGCTGACATGGCTTATTGTTTGTTTTTGTCGACAAAGAAATCCCATAATCAACCAACATAAACAACTTTTGGTCCAGTGATAGTGAATGCACTTCTCACTATGCAACAACAAACATGCATTCATGCACACAAAGAAACTGCATGGGAATCTAAAACTTGCTGACGACAGCACCACGCAAGTTAAAGCAAAAGGCGGCGTGCCAATCATTACTGCAAACAGTGTGCCAGACTCAACCACATTGAAAGGTAACTTAAACGTGTACCTGACCTCCGAACAAACCCCCATCTTTGTGGCTAAAATTGTTGATAACAACAACAACAAAGTGACATTCGAGAAAGATCACGCTACCATAAAAGAGTGACATAAACAGTGACAAAGTTGTTGCGATAAGAATTGGTTACTTATTCTACTTATGTGAAAGCGATCAGAGAGCGGTCACAGAATCAAAAGTTTCAAATGTGAATTAAGAGTTTGGCATGCTCGACTTGGTCATTTGAATTCGAGGACATGGTCAATATGCTCAAGAACCAATGCGTGAATTGGTTTAAAATTCAACGACTCAACTGATTTAAAAAACTGCCACACCTGTCTTAAATGAAAGATAACTTCAACTCTCTTCACCAGATGAGAGGTAACTTCAAAAGAGCTTCTAGAGTTAATCCATTCCAACGTCAGCAGGCTAATGAGGAAAGCATCTCAAGGTGGTGTGCGTTATTTCATGACCTTCACAGATGACTACTAGGCCAGTCAGCAACAAGGGACAGTATAGGGGCCCAATAAGGAAAATTTAGGGAAAGCTGAAACAAATTTTATTGGCTTCCTAAAAGTGTCCTCAACAACATATTGATTCTGCACCCCTCTACTACACCAGATTTGCCCACCATCTTGGGAAAATGACACAAAAAATCAGATTTTTGTAAATATCTCGTTTGGAAAGAACTTTAGAGCAAATTTTGTTATTACAAGTATTAATCTACACAATTTTATTTACAAAAATCGTTTTTTGTATCTCCCATCTAGGATGCACCGTTTAGAAGCTATAGGTGCTAATAGTTAAACAATATTTTCTTATATAATTTTGTAGCATCTAGACTAGAGGAAAATTTTCTTTCAATGGTTCAAACACTTTCCACAGCATGGGACGGATTCAGTGTGCTACCCCCACTCTAGTTAATTCCACTGCAGATAAATCTAGCACAAGGCTGAATAAGATTCCTTTATCATCCTTCTTAGGATATTATATAATCGTTTGAAAATAATAGTGCACAAGGCCTGTCAAGCAAACCAGTCAAAGATCTAGGTAAAATCAATCCAGTGTTGGCTAATGTATCAATTTCAATAAAGGAACTCTAGTGGTTGTATGGCAAATGGAAAGAAGTGGCTGATTTTCCAGGTTGGAATGGTAGAGGAATAACCGACTAGATGCTAGCTAAGTGGATTCTTGGCCTGCCAACTGGTTTAAGCGTTACAAAGAAAATATAAGAATACTGTTATGTTGTTTATAGCATGAAAGTCTTGTCTATCAAGAGATAAACAAGACTTAGAGCTCTATTTTCAACCATTCCCTCACTTTGATGGTATTATGTCAATTAGTACGGTAGTAATAGGAGATGAGGAAATATATCCTCACTATGCTTGTGATGTTTGAGTGTCTTAATGTTGAGTATTATTGGTAAAAGTTTGGCAAATGTCAAGTTTGAACGAAAGAAGAAAGTTAAACCTCTTGGAATGGTCACATCTGGAAAAAAAAAATCAGAAATGATGTGTGTCCAGTTGATCAAGAATTGTTATTTAAAAAAATAGCATTTAGCAAGAAATCACTATATCAATTCAAAGAACACTTTGAATACGAGCTTGCTCCGTACCCAATATATTTCTTAGATGAGGTAGGAATACGCAAGATCAAGAAATCTTCTCCTTATGATGCTTTTATACCTCTCTCGGAAAGAGTTGGAGTTACTATTTACATCATTAATGGAGGAGTCTTGATACAGAGTTGTTTGGCAACAGAGAGATCTTTGGAACAACCAAATGGTTAAACAGCTACAAGAAAAATATTTAATATTTTTGGGATTTTATGCGAGACAGAAATTAAATCAGCACCTTTAATATAATCTGTTTCTAAAGTTATATCTTCTAATCTACGAAAGTTACCTATCTTCTAACCTCCTAACACGTGGTTGATCAAAAATATTGTCTTTTGATAATTACAGTGTTAAATATCAAAGAAGAAGGCTAATATTATTGTGTTTATGAACTAAAGACTTTAACACTTCGCTTTTCCTGGTGGATAATAATTCATAAACGGGCGTTCTACGGCCACGTGGTGTACACACACGAAAAATGTTAAAAAATATGTCTATATCCTTATTTCTCATAAAAACAA
>CABFOW010000930.1:131776-167908 GCA_902141385.1 Timema californicum
ATGGACGACGCGTTCAGCTGTACTGGTATCCTGTCGGCGTGGCCAAGTCCTTGCTACTAGGACTTTTGTAAAGTAATGTAACTTATGTATCCTTCTTCAAAGGAAAATTATGTCTTTTATTTCATGAGAAGTCTCGTTTGGTTTCTAGAAGAATAGTTTTGTTTTGGTTTACTAAATTTGGTATGTCTAACTTGAGCATAGATTATTTATGTGTCACATGGCACTGTTCTTACATTAAAGCCTCTGGCTAAGAATGTTAGTGTTGAGACTTAGTCTGAGTCACGAGTTCGTTACTCCTTCATTCCGAATTTAGTCATGACGTCCTAAACGTCATGAACTTTAGTTTATTATATTGGAGGCTACTACCAGGATGTCTGTTTACTTTAAAAACAAGTTTAGGACTTTATGTAAATGTTGTTGAAAACTGTGAATTAGCAGAGAATTGGCTTAATGGCGCTACCCAAGGAACTTGCATTAGATTTATTGTGGGGTCAGCACTATTTATTATATTTTAATATTAGTCAATGATTAGATTTAGATTTAGCATAGATATTTATAGTTATCAATGTACTATATTATGCTGGCAGTACCATAGGGGAATAAGACCAGCAATAGTACTTTTGTGACACCTGTTTCATAGCCTCCAATCAGCTGGAGATATCAGCTGTGGATTCATCATGTTTTATGGATACCTATTAATAACAAAATCTACCGAGTGAGACGGTAAATGTTACATTCTTTATTTGCTCTTTGCTATTTGTTCAATCTTGTGAAACCTGTATTTATGACAATTTATCTTTTGTTTACTACAATAAATATATGTGTTAAAATGACTATATTTCTATACATATTTACTTGCTCTGCGCACCGGTTCACTAGATAAGTACAGAGTACTTAATGAACAGCTAGAAGGAAAATTCTATCATCGTCTTTGATGGCTACCCAGTAAATGTGACAGAAAGAAGTACCAAAGCTGCTGAATTTGCTCGTCAACAAACAAATTCCTCCACAGAAATCATATTTGATGAAACCATGCCTGCAACCACAAATCAAAAAAGTTTATTTCAAATTAGAGGTACAAGAGCTGGCTTATCACATTGCTGAAGGATAGATTGTTGAAAGAAGGTTTTGATGTAAATTTGGCTGATGAAGATGCAAACACATTAATTGTCAATATTGCTTTTGAAGCATCCTCTGATAAATGTAGGTGAAGATGTTGATCTATTAGTAACCCTCACTGCTTTACCTGGCTTAAAAATAAACACATACATCCTAAAACCAGGAAAAGGGAACACTTAAAACAAAGTGTACACATCAAAGTCCATGAAATATGGCTCAACAGTCGAGGAGAACATTCTTTTCAGTTATGCGTTCAGTGGAACTGATATTATTCCAGTGTTTCTCAAGCATGGTAACCTGAAGTTCGTTAACTACAAGAAAAAAGTGTAAGACTACAAGAAGCTGCTTCTGTTTTTAAAGATGTTGTGGAACCTGGGAAGATTGCTGCTGGAAGAGATTTTGTTCTTCATCTTAATGGTGGCCGTGAGAATGGATCTCTCCTAGATTGGAGATACAAGTCTTTTGTAAAATCACATTCAATCTGGCTTGTTTGCCCCCAACAGAAACTGCTCTTCAATCTCATTGCTTACGATCATATGACCAAGTCCAGAAATTGATGAAAAATGACTTGCCACCGACAGAGTGTGATTGAAAAGTCACTACGAATGGCCTAGCTCCAGAGCTTCTCAACATTATATACTGTAAATGCCTTAACGGTTGCACAAAGGGGATTTGTAGCTGTAGGAAAGTTGGATTTAAGTACTCAACAATCTGTGAACATTGCAGTAGATTGTGCTTGAATTCTCACATTGTTCTAGAAGAGGAAGACTGTGATGCTGCTGTTGATATGCAACTAGAAGAATTCTTCTCTGTAGCAAACAGTGCATAAACATAACAAAACATAAGAAAATGGATTTGATTTCCACAGAAATAAAATAGTACTAAATAGAGAGTCATCTATGTTCATTTGTTTTGTATTATGAGATTATTGTTTAAATAATTTACTATATTCTATCACATGAAAATACATTTTTTTACAATCCTAATTCTTTAAGATGTTTAAGAGTAAGGGCTTTAAAATGAAATAAGGAACTTAAGATGTCATACCAAAAAAAAATCAGAGTTTAAATGGTACAAAATGGTGTTGAAAACAATTGTTAAATTACTCGCACCTTTGGCTCCTAAACGGTGCATCCTATAAGAAAATTGTATATACCTAACCATTTTCGTAGATAATATTGTGAAGATTAATTTTTGTCTTGAAATAATTTGCTCTAAAATGCTTTCAAAGCAAGATAGTAACAAAAAGCTAATTTATGGTGCAATTTTTCCAAGATGGTGGCCAAATCCAAGGTGGTAGAGGGGTTAAACATTAATACGTTGCTAAGGACACTTTTAGGAAGACAATTAAATTTGTTCCAGCTTTCCCAGATATTTTCCTTATTGAATCCCCTTATTGACTGACCTCTACAGTTGATAAGTGTCAAGTCTACTTCCTACATCACAAGGGAGAGGTCGCTGAGAAGTTTGTCACATTAAAGAATCTAGCCAAAAATCAGACAGGGCATAAAATCAAACCTCTTCAATCAGATAACGACAAAGAGTACTGTAACGATCAAATGGATTCCATCCTCAAAAGTGCAGGCACCCAACAACATCTAACAACTCCTATAACCCACAACAGAACGGTATTTCAGAAAGGAAGAACCGCACTCTAGTTGAGGCTGCTTAGTGCATGCTACTTGAGTCCGGAATGCCTCTGTCCTTTTGGGCCGAAGCCATAGCGACAACCAATCACCTTGAAATCGGTGCACAACAAAAGGGTTGTTTGAAGAAACTCCATACAAGAAATGGTTGCGAAGATGACCGGATATCTCGCATCTTCGTGGAGAAAGCCATCATTCTTGACAAGTCTCCTGATAAAGGAAAGTTTGAGCCCAAAGGCAAGTAAGGGATCTTCGTCGGTTACTCTGCCTGTTCCAAGGCCTACCTGGTATGGATACCAAGTGAAGGAAAGATCCGTGTTTCCAGGGATGTAAGATTCTGAGCCGAGCCTGATCCAGATGTACATCTGTAGACTACTTTCAAGAAGAAGAAACATCCGGTCAACATAAAAGAGAGGGGCTCAATGAAGAGGCATCCTCACACAAAAATGTCAAGATCAGACCGAATGCTCTGGAAGACGACAAACTATTTCTTGGATTCGAGGTGAATTCGACATTGGAGATCAAAAAGAACATCAAGGCGCCGCAAAATCTGAATCCGACATGCAGACAAATGTTATTGCATACTGTAATAAGGGGTTTCCCCGCCCAAATATACCAGACTGCGGCCAACCGGGCTGATCAGGGCATTGCCTTCAACTATGATCCACCAGATGGTGACAATATTGGGAATTCAAACGCCACATAATCTCAACAAACAGTGGAGCATGTCGAAGTAACAAAGAAGACAGATTGTTTTATAATGCCCCTGTTGCAATGAATGCCTTAGAGATTCACATCGACAGTACCATGAAGGGGCCAGATCACGAGTAATGGTCTGATGCTATCTATTCCGAGATCAGATGCTTGGTCGCCAATGACAATTGGGAAATCGTTGATAGACTGACCAATGATAGGATTATCGATTGTAGGGTGGTTCTCTGAAACAAGTATAATCCAGATGGAACGTTACTTCGAAGGAAGGCCAAGGTGGTCACTCGAGGTTTGCCCAAAGACCGGGAATTGACTTTGTGGACACTTTTGCTCTGGTCGCCGGGATTGAGTCATTTCGGTTACTCATGGTGTTATCAGGTAAACTCAACTTAGAAATCATAACTAGACATTACGGCGGCCTATATGAAGTGGGACATTGACAAAATAACATTCATGGAACAGATTGACTTGCTTGTTGAGGCACTACAACAGATTATTAACACTGAAAAGGACAACAGCTATAAATATGTTGTGTAATTGAAGTGAAGTTCCATTATAAAGAAAACTGCAAGCACTTATGTTGTACTGGAAAATCGCGGTATAGGCAAGAAACATCTTGTTTTGGACGTTGGTATGTACGAAAAAAAGGGTTAGTTGCAGGAAAGTTTTGAGTGTGACAAAGATACTAGAGAGCTATTCACAAATACAGCCACAGTGGGAATCATCAAATTAGAGGGAGCTAAAAACTGTAATGTTTGGAAATTCCAGGTAGGAGTACTATTGCGAGATCTTGGGGTGTTTGAGACCGCAGCAGGCACAGCGGTAAAACCAGAGGATGGACCAAAACGAGAGGCATGGCAAGTAAAAGATTCAAGGGCGCAAAGTTTAATTGTAACTCGGTTGTGAGAAGCGCTAATGCTGCATGTTCTAACATGTCAAAGTGCAACTGATATGTGGTGGAAATTCCATGAAGAGTCACACCAGTATTCACATGGTGCAGCAACAATTTTTCCAATATAAATATGCAGAAGGCATGGATATGTCTGGCTTTATATCAAAAGTTCAAGAATTTCAAAATAAACTGAAATCAATCAGCCAAAGAAATCTAAGATAAGTTTATCATGACTAAAATCCTAATGTCATTGACATAAAAATACAGTTATTTTGTGTCAGCATGGGAATCTACGTCTGATGAAACATAGACGTTGGAAAACTTGATCACAAAATTCATGCTAGAAGAGGAAATAGTGAAGCCACAGACAAGTAATGTTGAGGACAGTGTCGCGCTACCTGTACCAGTGAAGAAATAAAATAAAACCATGTTGAAGTGTTTTAAATGTCAAAAGATGCTATTATTGCAACAAACCAGGACATTTGGAGAGCGAGTGTCATTTTCGTGTTAATAAAGAACAAGGAAAGGATGGTGATGCATTCATAGTGACAGCTTTGGTAGTAAATGGACAGCTACACGGCAAGTGGTTAGTAGATAGTGGTGTGAGTGAACACACCCCATTCAATAGTTATAAACAGCTGTTAGACTCAAAGTTTGTAATTATAGGCGATGGGAGAGGTTTAAGAAAAAATTACCTTAAAAGCTTATAGTGGACATTGTTTTATTAAAACCACCCTAAATGATGTGTTATATGTGCCAGACTTAAAAATGAACTTGTTTTCAGTGGCTAGTGCTGTAAATAACGGGTATACTATGAAAATAAACACTGAGAGATGTGACTTTGTCAAAAACAGCAACGTGCATACAATGAGAAGTGTCGGTTGTAGTTTGAAGGACTGGCACGAGAGGTTAGCACATCAAAATATTGAACGAGTAAAGACTATATAAAAGGAAAATATATTGGGTGTAAAAACAGTAGTGATACATGTACAGTATGGCTGGAGGGTAAACAACAGAGACTACCATTTCAAAGAAGTAAAAAGTCTACATCACAAACGTGTGAACTGGTGCATGCAGATCTGTGTGGACCGATCGAGGAAAATTCATTAAGAGGTTATAGATACATTTTAATTTTAAAAGATAACTATTCTAACTATCACACAGTGTACTACATGGAATCAAAATCTGAAACAGTAGAGAAGATAAAGCATTTTTCAAATTTCATAGAATCGACTACAGGATAAGCTTTGAGCGCTAAGGACTGACAATAGGTTAGAGTTTGTTAATAAGGATGTGAGATCACTCCTGGAGCCTAGTAGGATAACTCAAAATACTAAATTACCATATACAGCCGAGCAAAACGAGAACGCTGAAAGGGACATATGAACAATAGTAGAGGCAGCGCGAACAATGTTACATGACAAGAAAATAGATAAATATATGTGGGCAGAATAAGTGAACACAGCAGTATATGTTTTGAACAGAATGAGTAAGAGTAAGGTACAAGGAAAAACACCATTCGAGGTATGGACTGGACGAAGTTTTGAGTCAAGAAGCCTGCTAATATTTGGGACTGAAGTTTATGTATATATTCTGAAGGAAAAACTAAAGAAATGGGACCCTAAGAGAGAGAAAGAATCTTTGTAGGATATGGAGAAAAAACAAAGGAATACATTATATATTTTCAGAGAAGAGAGCACTAGCGGTGAAGAAAGATGTGGGTTTTTTTAGTCAGAAAGAGAAGAAAACAGAGAAAAGGTCCAACAATTTATAGATGTACAAAAACATCAACAGTGGAAAATATGTTAGAGATGGCTGAGGAAAAGACTGTTGGAAACGTGGAACAGAAAAGTTCAAAGAGTAAAGAAACTCTGGAAAGAGAAGAATAAAATGATGTTGAAGATCAAGAAAGTGTAGATGAGGAGGAGCACTTACCCAAAATCACAATCAGGAGTCATAGGACTATCAAAAAACAAGCCTGGTTGGATGAGTTTGAGGCAAGCTTTCCTGTGAGTCTTGAAAATGAACCTACAAGTTATGTAGAGGCTATGAAGAGCAAAGATAATGAAAAGTGGAGGGAAGATGAGAACAATGAATGGACAATTATTGTGAGTGATGTGTCAGAAGGAAAAAGTGCAACAAACAGTAAATAGGTGTTTAAAGTAATGAAGTCAGATAATGAGGATAGGTACAAAGCACAGTTAGTGGCTAGGGGTTTTGAACAAAAAAACTGTTCAGGTGTGAATGATCTTTATACTTTTGTTGCAAAGTTGAATACATTTAGAGTTTTCTTGGCGGTAGCTACAAAATTAAATTTGCAAGGTTATCAAATGGATGTATGTAGTGCCTTTTTGAATAGTGAAAATGAAGAAGAGGTATATTTAAAGCTTCCAGAGGGAGTTGACCTTGGAAGTAATAACAGTGCTGTATGTAAATTAAAAAAGTCAATGTATTGTCCTAAAAAGTCACCTAAGTGTTGGAATACAACTTTTGATAGAATTATGTCCTCAGAAGGCTATACCAAATCAAGAAAGGATAGTTGTTTGTACACAAAACGTAATGGAAATGTTAAAAGTGTTTTTGCTATTAATGTTGATGATATTTTGTATTTTGGAAACAGTAAGATAGAGTTAAAAAAGGTGAAGGATGGTTATGTAAGAATTTCAAAATAAAATACATGGAAAACATTAGAAAATATTTATGTATAAATGTAGAGCAAGATCTTAAGAACCGTAGTTAACCAGTTTGAATACCAGAGAAATTAGTTACGAATTTATGGTATGTATTATCTTTGACAATAGATAATAATTTTAAATTTGATTTGCTGAAACAAGATAAATGATAAAGTAAAGAGATATAAGAGTCAGATTGTATAGAGGTGATAGGATGTTTCATGTATACCGTAATGGGCTCAAGACCAGAGTTGTGTGCTGTTGTTACAATGTTAGGTAGATTTCAGGAATGTGCCAGCATGTTGTTATTTAAATTGTTAAAAAATGTTTTATTATATATAAAAGACACAGTTGATTTAAGTTTGGTTTACAAAAGAGATGATACTGACTTGGTTCAAGGTTTTGTAGAGTGACTGGGGAGGTAGCCCAATAAATAGATCAACAACAGGTTATTGCTTTAACACATTTAATTGTACTCTTATATGGTCTTCAAAGAAGCAACAATGAGTTGCAATATCAACTACAGAGGCAGAATATATAGCCTTGAGTACTGCAACCACTGAAGCATGTTGGCTTAAGGATTTACTACTAGAGTTTGATGTTTGTATTGATTGTATTACTAAATATGAGGATAATCAGTTAGCAATTAAAATTGCACATAATCCTGGAAATAGGAGGGTAAGCCATTTAGATATTAGACATTACTTTATCAAAGAAAAATTATATTAGTATCTCTGTACTAATGAACAGTTAGGCGACCAATTTACTAAGTCATTAGGAGAAAATTTGTTTTTAAAATAGAGAGCTAAGACTTTCAATGCTAAAAAAATAGGTCTATTGAGAGGGAATGTGAACAGCAATAAAGTAGTTTTTGTTCAATAGTTGGTAGCCGTGTCTGCCTTGTATTTTGTAGTGGTGATCCGTGATCACATTACTGTCAGTTCAGAAGTCATCATGGCTACTCGTTCTGTTATGTGGTCAGCAAATCAATAAATATTTATTTGATCACTGCGCTCTAGTTTCCTTGTAAAACTAGTAATAACTACCATTTAAGTTAACATAAAATTTTATTTAAAAAAAATGAGTACGTGGTATTATTTTAATATATTTTGAATTGAGCAAACTTCACTGAATTCTCTTAATCTTGACACCCTTGTTCCTAAAGTTGACTCTCATAAAGATAACTATAAAACACTTTTGTAAGCTACCTAGAAAATGTTATTTCCATCAAAAGAAATAGGATATCTCATCTCACCTATTCTACTATATATATATATTGTTCTCACTTCTGAAATGTCATTTTTTTCTTGCCAAACAAATGTAAAGTCCTCCCACCCCACCCCCAACCCCTTTTCTGTTCTTCGAGTAACCTCTATAACAGGTTCATTAGAGTCAAAATATAAAATAAAGCCTACCTAGAATATTATACTTTTTTTTTACTAGTGGAGGCTACTAGAACCCATATTCCTGGTTTTATATTTTGATTAGAAAATAATGCTTTAAAAGTTTATTCTTGAATGTCTGTCAGCAAGTCACCCATACTGTCATCACTGTCATCTTCGATCAAGAGCTCATCTGAACCCCTTCCTTTTGTACATTTATCCTTTATTTCCGTGAGTACTGCTTTTTTAGTCTCTCTTTAGTTATCTTTTATGTTTCATTTTCTTTTCTCGTTATTTCATTATTCTTCCTGGAATGATGTTCTTTCCACATTTTTGGTGTGGCTACACTGGGTATTTTTTCTTTGATATTCTTATTAGAAGATGATGGAATATCATTTGGCCAGAATAAAGCTCTTTTAAAAGGTGATCGTACATCCATTGGGTTATTTACAGACACTCGGACTATGCTCATCGGTTGCTGTTAAAGCAGTTGTTTCTTGATTCTCTAAGTTGTGAAGTACCAGTAATTGTTGATTTGAGACATTAATTGTTGCTGCCATTCATTAAATAGGGCTTTTGGTGAGCTTGTTGCTATGGCATTTGTTAATTCCTGGTCAACAACTTGTTTTTTAAAATTGTTAATGAGTTAAATATAAATAGCATTTTGCATTTGCTCAGGAGTATAAGTTGATAGCTTCTTTTCCTCTTTGGAAGCCATTATAGACCTATAGAAATTGAATAAGTCTTGTGATATTCTCTTTTATCATTGTTATTACTTGATTGACATATGTCAACAAGAGAAACTATCAAAAACCTTTTAGAAATGGCAATGTTCCTAAGTTTGACATCTCTGTCAACAATAGGGAACCAATTAATTTGCTGTCGGTTCCAAATGTGTACGTTTAACCACAGTTATTGAATTATATCATTATATACTAACACAGTTTGAAATGTGTTGAAGCAAACTAATATCATTAAACACAAATATGAAGACATATCTTAAGCAAGCAGATCAAAGATTTCTTCAAAGTGCAAGGAATTTAATGAAATGCTGAACATATGAGATACTTCAACAAAATATGGCCACCATTTTGAATACTAAATAGCTGACAGATGACCGCTACATTCATAGGGTAGAAAACTTAACAGAATACAATTTCCAGCTTAAGTATTTTTCTGAGGGTGAAATATCTCTTATTTTTAAAGGTAATATTGTAACTAATAGACGAAGAGATGCTCTCACTAGCAAGCCAATCAGTCGGTAGAACTCATGAAAAATGAGACTCTAACTTCTCAAGGTATCCGCAGTGATGTAAAGAAGAAATATATTTTTGTTATTTTAATGTGGTCCGGTAGAGAGAAACACAATTACCAGGAAGCTTACCCTTTGAAGTGTATCCACAGTAATCCTTGGATCTGGACGTGAAGTACTAAATACTAGTGGATTAAAGGGGTGGGCGCCAGTAAGTTTTGTGATACTCATAAACAGTGCAAATTTTCCGACAAATATATTGAGAACTATCCTTTTATTTAAAAAGGCAGAACTGAATACAAAACCTTAGTGTAAACGCGCTAATACATATTTAAGTATAAGTCACGGAGGAGTTGCGGATATAAAAGATCACATTGAAAAGGAGAAACATAAATACAACGTATCATCATCAAGTATAAGTAAAACTATTAAAAATTATTTTGTAAAACAAGATAGTTTAGAAGAGGAGAAAATAACTGCAACAAAGCGCCTCATTAAGTTGATCTCATTCGTAATGAATATCAAGGTTGCTCATTTTATAGCATTAGCACCAATGCAAGATATCACAAAAATGAAGAAAAAATTCCACTCTTGATTCAATATTATTCCAAGACAGGTATAAAAATAAAATTGTTGAAATTGGGGAATTTAAGAGGGGAGACATCAAATATGGTGGTCAATTTTTGTGTACATGTTTTAAGGGATTTAAAAATTGACATAAAGAAACAATGCTAACGTTTATTTTGGTGGATGAGAGAGACATAGTACTATTAATGTATACAATAAACTAAAAATGGAATTGGAGCAGCTATTGGAGGAATTGGGAGCCCTGCACACATATTACATTACAAACAGAGGCTGACCAATTATTGTGTGACAACGATCAAATAATGTTTGAATTATTTAATTATCTTGCTATGTATACTGTAAGGACAGAAAGACTAAAAGATTTCTGTAATTTTGTGAATTTAGAATATAAAAATCTACTCTCGCATTCCAAAACAAGATGACTGTCATTGTTATCAACTAATGAACAAACTCTAAAGTTATTTGATGCTTCAAGATTTATTTATTTTTGTCGGAAGAAAAAGCACCCAAGATTTTACTCGATTTTTTCAACAATCCTCTCAGTGAAGTCTATCTTTGGTTACTTCATAGTCAATGTAGCAGTTTTCATTTCCAAAAATTGAAGAAAGAAAAAAGTAAATTATAAAAGTTTTAAATGTTATTAAGTCGACTGAAAATACAGCAATGGAAAAGATAATGATTTAATTTTTACCCTTTCAAGATAAATCAATTATAAATAAATACCAAGAAAATTGAGTAATTTCAAAAAACAAATTGATGAATTTCATAAAGTAGTAGCAAGATTTTATGAAAAAATGACTGACTATTTGAAACTGTTGACAATGTCATTAGAAAAATATTCGGTGTTTTCCTGAATGACTTTGGAAGAAATTCAGAACTGGGAGGATGTAGAAAAATCTGTTGAATATTTGAAAACAAAAAATATTGATGTAAATGACACATTTTTAATTAATCAAATTACTGCAATAAAAACCACATTAGGCCTAAAAAGTGAATTGCAATCTCCAGACCGAATATAGAAAATAGCTTTAGAAAAACGGTTAGCTTAGTTGTATTTTCCAAATAAGAAACGGAATTTCTCGAGCAATCTAAATATTTATATTGCATGTGTGAATATATTTTTTCCATACCAGCTCACAATGGTAGGGAAAGTGGGGTAACTTGATCCTCACTTCATATTTTTTGCTAGAGGTACTTTAAATGTTTTTGGGTTGGCAATACTAGTTCTATGTAAACAGCTGAAGTTCCAGATATAAAAATCCACCATTTATTTCATGCTCTTAGAAAAGAATTCAAGAAAGAATATTTTTCACAGTTTCAACATTTATTTTGGTTAAGTATGCTAACTACTATATTTGCTCTACTATAAATTATATTTCAATTAGCTGATGTATTGTTAAAAGTTTTTCTTACATATTTTTCAGTATTAAAACTTGATCCTGGGATCATTTCTCCTTGATATTTTTTTTTCTGTAACAGAATCATGCCTAGAGTCTACAAAAGAAAGGAAGGGACAGAGCCTAGAAGAATGGAGATGGTCGTGAAGGCTGTACTGGAAGGAAAATGTATCAAAGGCACAGCAAGGGCATTTGAAGTACCCCTGCTGACTCTGAAGCATTAAACTAGGAAACAAAAGCAACAAGAAGAAGAAATAGTATACACTTCAGTTTACAATGCAAGTAAACTACACCATGGGCTGACTTCAAGAAATGTGTGTACCCTTGCATTTCAGTATGCTAAAGAAAATAATAAAATGTATCCAAAGAATGGGACACTGAGGGTAAGGCCGGATGTGAGTGGTTCAGGGGCTTTATGAGGAGACATGCTTGTAACTCCAGGAGTTACTAGTTTCAATAAACACAATGTAAGGCTGGATGTGAGTGGTTCAGGGGCTTTATGAGGAGACATGCTTGTAACTCCAGGAGGTACTAGTTTCAATAAACACAATGTAAGGCCGGATGTGAGTGGTTCAGGGGCTTTATGAGGAGACATGCTTGTAACTCCAGGAGGTACTAGTTTCAATAAACACAATGTAAGGCTGGATGTGAGTGGTTCAGGGGCTTTATGAGGAGACATACTTGTAACTCCAGGAGGTACTAGTTTCAATAAACACAATGTAAGGCCGGATGTGAGTGGTTCAGGGGCTTTATGAGGAGACATGCTTGTAACTCCAGGAGGTACTAGTTTCAATAAACACAATGTAAGGCTGGATGTGAGTGGTTCAGGGGCTTTATGAGGAGACATACTTGTAACTCCAGGAGGTACTAGTTTCAATAAACACAATGTAAGGCCGGATGTGAGTGGTTCAGGGGCTTTATGAGGAGACATGCTTGTAACTCCAGGAGGTACTAGTTTCAATAAACACAATGTAAGGCTGGATGTGAGTGGTTCAGGGGCTTTATGAGGAGACATACTTGTAACTCCAGGAGGTACTAGTTTCAATAAACACAATGTAAGGCCGGATGTGAGTGGTTCAGGGGCTTTATGAGGAGACATGCTTGTAACTCCAGGAGGTACTAGTTTCAATAAACACAATGTAAGGCTGGATGTGAGTGGTTCAGGGGCTTTATGAGGAGACATACTTGTAACTCCAGGAGGTACTAGTTTCAATAAACACAATGTAAGGCCGGATGTGAGTGGTTCAGGGGCTTTATGAGGAGACATGCTTGTAACTCCAGGAGGTACTAGTTTCAATAAACACAATGTAAGGCTGGATGTGAGTGGTTCAGGGGCTTTATGAGGAGACATGCTTGTAACTCCAGGAGGTACTAGTTTCAATAAACACAATGTAAGGCTGGATGTGAGTGGTTCAGGGCTTTATGAGGAGACATGCTTGTAACTCCAGGAGGTACTAGTTTCAATAAACACAATGTAAGGCTGGATGTGAGTGGTTCAGGGGCTTTATGAGGAGACATGCTTGTAACTCCAGGAGGTACTAGTTTCAATAAACACAATGTAAGGCTGGATGTGAGTGGTTCAGGGCTTTATGAGGAGACATACTTGTAACTCCAGGAGGTACTAGTTTCAATAAACACAATGTGGCCCAATTTTTCAATCATCTTCACAAAGTGTTAACACGAGAGGGTCTAGGTCTTGAAGCCATCGGTAATATTGATAAACTGGCCTCATGATAGTCAATAAACCTGGGAAGATGGTTCCAATCAGAGGTGAAAACCAAGTTGGAAAGTAACGTCTGGAGGAAGGGGTGAATTGGTTACAGTTTGAAGTGCTATTGACAGTCATATACCCCCGTTTATGATATTTCCAAGGGTGAACTGGCAGGATCGAATGTTAAATGGAGCCCCGTCTGAAACTGGTGGTTCTACCCATAGAAGTGGCTAGATGACTGCATCAAATTTTATTCATTTTATTGAACACTGTAAAATATGTAAAGTGTTCAAGTACTGTCAGTAACAAAGCACTTATAAACGAGGGGCCTAAAAGGAAAGGGGTACAAGTGACATTTCGGTGAAAAATGAGTTGTGCAGAAATCCAAACTAGATACACCAAAGTAGATAATGGCAAAGGGATAAAACTAAATTCCCACTCAGTGCTGCTCTCTGGTAACTTTAAATTATACTGTTTGCGCAAACCTTCATCTGCTTACAATCAAAAGGGTATATATAAGCTCACTTGTATTTCTTTGCCATTAATACACTTTTATCTATGGAGCTAATGTTTTGTAATCGTTTGAGACTGTTTGCTCCTATTCAAGGGTTTATTATAAACATTGAATAAACCTGGGATTAAGAAATAATCTAGAAAACAAAGAGAAAGCCATGTCTGAATCTACTCACAGCGAATGTAAAAATATATTTTATCTTTATTAATATTAACATGATAAAATTAAACCCACCAAGTACTTTTTAGGATAAACATTATAATATTTTTATGCTATATACCCACCAGCATATCTCATCTATGTTGAAAAAAGTGGAGGGGAGTTGCTATAAAATGAACAATGATCCATTTAGGGATTTCTGCAACTCATACAGGCCTATTAAATGTGAAGGAAACTTTAATGTTAAGCTGCCATGTTTGTCAAGACTAATCTGATCTTGTCAATGACAACATAATACTTGTTTCAGTACGTTATAATAGCACTAAGTATGTTTCATAATTTAATTTAAATGAGTTATAGTGTGTCCAATCTTGTAAATCTGTTATCTTTGGAGGGTGATTTTGAAGAAGAAAAATTTAAATTATATCATAGGTTAGGTCTAAATAATAATAATAATAATAATAATAATATTTAGCACCGCGTCTTACTGCCCATTCGGGTTATACGCTTTAAGTACTAAATACTCTAATGGATTAGGAATTGGTTAGGTTAAATTAGAGGTAGTGAACCCGCATTTGTGTGGAGCAAGAGTGGAAAACCATTTAGGAAAAACCACCCTCAGTTCACCCGACCTCCCCGTCCTCAGCGGTCGAGCTCAACACGACAAGCGCGTTAGCCAACTACGCCACTGAGGCGGGTGTTAGGTCTAAAGTCAGTTTAAAATTTTAATTTTGAGCCTTAGACTGAAATACTAGTATATTATATTGAAGGCTTTAGATAAAGAGATGTATGTAAATAGTTTTCTAGAATCACCAAAACAATTACATGCTAAGAAAATCTCAAAAGCTATTTATTTTCAGTCGATGATCCTGATGACAGTGACCAGGACAAGGACTACCAACCACACCCTGATGACAGTGACCGAGACAAAGACTACCAACCACACCCTGATGAAAGTGACCGAGATAAAGACTACCAACCACACCCTGATGAAAGTGACCGAGACAAAGACTACCAACCACACCCTGATAAAAGTGACCGGGACAAAGACTACCAACCACACCCTGATGACAGTGACCGGGACAAAGACTACCAACCAAACTCTGATGAGTCTCACTATTAACAGTCTGATTCATCTGCAAGTGGAACTCAAGATGAACAGCCGAGGAAGACTCCAAAAGGTTGCAGAGGAAGAGGAAAAAAGGCAAGGACTCTTCGAAATACAGGAAAGCAATATCAGGGCAAAAGAGGGAAAGTACATGCACAGAGGTCAATTAAAGGTTATGTCCATGCATGCCGTTATAAATGTAATAACAATTTCTCTGACGAATACAGAAATGTCATTTTTGAGAAATACTGGAAGCTGGGATCTGCATACAGCATTTAAGAATTCTTGCATTAAAAAACTGAACCCAAAAAGACATATCGCAAATGCCCATTATTCAAAATCAATGAGCAGTTGCATAACTTTGAAAGGTCAGCCTGTATACATGCTTGACATTAAGTAACAAATGATTTATAAATGTTCTGAGGAAGAAAATTAATAGTGGTATCATAGAGACTGATAAAAGATGTCGTCATTCTCTGTCAAACAAACTGCCACCCTCTCAGATTGATATTGTTAAAAATTATATCAAGTCATTCCCTAAATTTAAGTCTCACTACTCTAGGAAAAATAATCCTAATAGACAGTACCTGGATTCTTCACTTAGTGTCAGCCAAATGTTTGAGCTATATTTGGAGATGTGTCAAACTGAAGGAAAATTACCAGTGAAACTTCATTCTTAGAGGATGAGTTTCAATACTTGCTTTAATCTAAGCACCCACAAACCTTACAGTGATGTACTACATGTGATACACATAACACAATAAAAAAAATGCAACTGAGAAATAGGCTAGAAAACAAGCTGCCATGTTAAAAGACCTTAACTTATGTTAATATGACTCAGCAAGAACCGCCAAGAAAAATGCCATAGAGTTAGCAAGAAAATCACCAATTTGTGCTGCAATTTCTTTTGATATACAAAAAACCCTGCCAACATCTCTGTTAAAATGCAGTAAAGTGTATTATTTACACCAGCTTGAGGTGTATAACTTTGCTGTACATGATCTTGTGACTGGAAAAGCCCAAATATTTATGTGGTCAGAAACTGAGGGTTCAAGAGGCTCTCAGGAGATAATGTCTTATCTTCTGAGGTTTACCACAGACCTTTCACACACAGTTCGCCATATAGATGCATTTAGTGACAGTGCCAGTGGGCAAATCAAGAATATGAATATTGTCCAATTTTGGTCTTGTCGTCAGTAATACTCCTGTAGCATCGGTAGATCACAGATTCTTGGTGTCAGGACACTCCTTCACGGAGTGTGATCAGGATTTTGCTGTTATCGAAAAGGTAAAGAGGAAATGTTCTAATGTTTTTGTTCCTGAGGACTGGTGTTCAGTGGGTTCCAAAGCCAGCAGAAAATTCAAAGTACAAAAAATAGAACTCAATGATTTTCAATCAATAAAGGCAATGAAGATCCACATGAAAGATAACATAGTTGGTATCCGAAAAATACAATGGCTGCATTTTGAGAAGTCCACACCATTCTCACTCTTATACAAAGAGACTTTAAATGAAGAAAATAATGCTCTTTGAACGACTTGATCTGAAGAAAAGCTCTGGCAGACCACCCATCATCGAGCTAACTTCACTCCATGAAACTCCACTAACAATTAAACTACCAGTTCAGGAACCTAATGGAACTGCTCCCATTAATTCCTTCAATTCCCCACAACTTCTACAAGTCACTGCCCCATGAAGTAGAAGGAAGGAAAAGAAATCAATCTACAGGAGCACAAGACACAACATGACAAGGAAGCATGAATGAAAGAGAAGAAGAAACGAGGACAGCAATGATAACATTCTACAATCAGACTATGATGTGTAGGAAAAGAACTCATCCAAAATAAAGGTGTCAAATAATGAATAAACTTAGGGTTCCCATTATTTTATGTTTCGCTAGGAAAAAAGAGAATAAAATAATTTTCAAGAATTTTGAGAAGACCATTTTTTCAAACATTATTTTTAGTTGTAGTACTTTTGTAAAACTTCTTACTTTTTAGTCCTTAAAATAGTTTTGTATCAATAAAAATGTGATAAAATTCAGTACTTTTATAAATTAACTGGCACAAACCCTTCAGAGCAAAATTTTTTAAACATAATTTTTAGTTGTTGTACTTTTGTAAGACTTCTTACTTTTTAAGTGCTTAACATAGTTTTGTATCAATAAAAATATGATAAAATACAGTAATTCCATAACTTATCTGGCACAAACTCTTCAGAGCAAAGGGGTAAAAGTGCACATGTTGGAGGCAGAATGGTATAAGTGAAAGCAAGGGCTTAAGGGTTGTATGATATACTAACAAGATGATAACATAAATTGATTTCAACTACATGAAAAGACAGCTAATGTATGTAGCTTTCCACATAAGTACACACACCAAATAAATATATGACTCTGAATTTACAATAATAACCATCCAACTTTGAAGCCATCTATCTCAGAAGTAACAAAAGTGCACTTGTACCCCTTACCATAACCATGACAGCCCCATAGGTATTGAATCATTAAATTATGTCAAAGAGAATGGCATACTGCCTCACACGTCACATAGAGTCCGTTCACGATAGGGATTTACCTGGATGACAGTTCGAAAATCATATGGTTAGGTTTTGGGTTGCCAACACTTGTAAAAGATCACTGTTTTGTTATAAATATAAGATCTTTAATTACCTGTTTTATATTACATTTAAAATAATGTAAACTTAGGTTTTCTCATACTATTTCAATTTTTTTAAATAATTTCTTTTTATCCAACTCGAAACAATATTTTAAACATAATTAAAAGTACTTATACTTCGTTTTGGAACGTTATTGATTTTGTGTAAAATAGTGCAGACATCAATACCTTTTAATACAGGCATAGTATATATTTGAAAAAGAGATAATTGTTGTCATTTTTTTTACATACAATAAATTATTTTATGATTATTTTATCTTATTTTGTAATATTTAACTGAATAAAATATTTTCATCAACTGCGTGTCTGTGTCATTGTAAAAAAAACTTGTTTACTCTCATGTTATAGTTTAAATTCCTCAGTCGCCATTTTGAAGCTATGTTCGTTAGAAGTTTTTGTGAATGTGGTGAGGATATTGTTTTTAAGTGGAATAAAACGATAAATAAACTTTATGTACGTCCTCAGATAAATATATAAATAGTATTGGCCTAAATTACTGTGGTTAACTATCACATTAATATATTACCACCCGTTTTCATTACAGTCATCCAAAGTGATAGATGTCAGCTGTTGGCGTAGTGATATCTGTATGTCAGCTGTTGGCGTAGTGATATATGTCAGCTGTTGGCGTAGTGATATATTAGGGATTACTTTTAGTAACATTTCGAGCTGTCATCCAAGTAAACTTTGGTTGTGAATGAATTATAAAATGCAGCTTCTTGATAGAACATGTTATGGACCCCTTAAGGTGTATTACAATAATTCCGCTGGAGACTGGATGACTGCATCCTGGAAAAACCATTTCTATTTATAACATCACTGGAATTCTTGGAAGAGCTTTCCCTCTGGCTCAAACACCTACAAATGTAATGAGCGGCTTTCGAGTCAGTGGAATATGGCCACTAGACCATGACATTTTTTCGGATAGTGAATTCATGTCATCTTATGTAACAAACCGCCCAAAGCCCGGGACTTTAATTAGTGATGGTACTGGATCTGTAGTAAGTAACAGCCAAAATGAACTAGTTGCTACACCTTCAACATCAAGCAATAGCTCTAAAGTTTAACTGTCACCTGAAGACATTTTAGCATCATCCTAAAGCTGCACCTTAAGTTACAGCTACAAAAGGTAGGAAAAAAATAACTACAACTATACTTAGACACTACTGAAAAAATATATTAGAGGAACAACTAATCGCTTGCAACAAAAGGTGATTCTCAATGGCCCTTGTGGGCAAAAATAAACTTACTTATGAAAACAAAAAAAGAAGACTTAAAACTGAAAAAATTAATGTTGGCACATCGGATTTCGAAACGTTACCCTCATCAAGTGAGTCTGACATCGAGATAACTGATTTATTAGTCAGTTAAGAGAATGAAAATGATCAGCTAGTTCTAGAACCAGCAGTCGTAAGATGGATCATTGGATCTTTTAAAGGGGAAAAAAACTACAAACATTATTGGAGAAATTTTAGAGGCTATAACTAGGGAACAAATTATCAAGTTAAATTTGCAACAAAAGTTGATGCACGACAATTTAAGTTCCCAGAAGATGATGACATTTGTAACATTGACAAGTGTGAAATTGTGCGAGTAATACCTTCATCAAACTTTGTATCTCATAATGACCACGTAACAAGCTTTGTGTTTAAAAATTCCTTTGAAGGTTTTAACATGCAGGAGACTTACTTTTAGTCTAATAAATATCCATTTCTAGATTGAAAGTTTATCAAACTTAGCCTAACTTTGTTATTGAACTATCATTTGGTTGTTAGGCATCATAGCTAGGCAAAATGGATTATTTTGTTCATTTTAAATTGTATTCTTTTCTTTATGATATATCTAGGAGTAACTTCTCAACGGCTGATTGTAGACTGAATAGAATAGGTAGCCTATAGCCTATCAAATGAGGCATCGGATTTCTATGTATTCGCGTTAACTATCACTAGGCTTAATATTTGTAAAAAAAATTAACTCAAGCATTTTTTTTACTTAAGTGGGTATAATAACATGTTCGTAAATTATTTTTTACTGTGCAGCTAATAAATATATATTCATTAAATGACAAAGGTTATTTTTCATAATTTAACCGAGGATCAAGTGTCCCCAAAAGGATTAAGTCTCCCTTGTATGAGCGAGACTTGATCCTTGGTGAAGAAGATTAATGTTAAATTATTTTAAGGGTTATTTCAATATCAAATTACTTTTCATATTAATGAAAGATTAAGAGAAACAATGAGCTTCTTAAAGCACTAGCAGAAATTGTTATAGACATCTGTAATTTAAAAAAAAAAAAAAATAGTATCAAGTCTCCCCAGTCTCCCTAATGTGGAAAGAATATTTTCTTTGATGGGCGGACGAGAGAAATAAACTTTCAATCATAATATTGAAAGCATTCTTCAGTATCTAGAACAGGATGATTTGTATTCCTCATACATATACATAAATAATTAGTGTTAGCACTGTTTGTATAATTTTTAAATATGTGATTTTTAAGTTAAGTTAGCCAAGATTGTTTATTTTTTTTCCCTTAATAAACGTTATCTATGCAATAATTTGATGTTTGCTTGCTCTTTCCATCGGTTTATTTTTTTCTAGCTGATCATTGTTCCGGTTAGACGACCAAGAAATCTGGAAACCATAAGTTCTTGGGTTTCGTCCACATGTATTGTTTTTAATTCTAGGATAATATAACAAAGAATGAGTATTGAGAATCCCGCCCTCTTTGTCTACTAATACAAAAGAAAGCATAGGCCTACTTCTTGCACTCAGTGCAAAACGTGTAGTAATTTACATGCGACATTGCAAAAACTTTGTATAAGTAATTACAAATACCATGACCATGTTAGAATTCTAAAAAAAAAATGCATTTTTGATTGGCCAATCAAATAAATAATATGAACATACATAATTAATTTGTAGAATGATGCAAAAAACTTACCTACAAATTAAACAAAAATATTTTTTATATAATTTTAAAAACACAAAAATAAAGATGCATTTATTTACTATTTGAGTAAAATAGTCTTATTAAAGTAGAAAAGTTAAGAAACAACTAACTAAACAAAGCCATGTTAGCCAACTGATAAAATAAAATTAGCTATCGACCATCACAATAAATACATTTACATTTCTGGTCCAAGATCTAAGATATAAGGTTCTAGCTATTCTATTTAATTAAAATTTGAAGATAATTAGCATCAGTATTGTTATATAATAACACACGAATAATTTAAATACTGTAGAAATATTAAAACAAAATTTGATTATACAACCAATAATAAAAAACAGAAACCTTTTGAAACAAAATATATATATACAAATAACAAATATATATATATTCCGTACTACAACTAAATGTTTGCTAATGAGTGTGATAGATATCTTATTTGTTTGATAACTCTAATTTATTTTAGCAACAGTAGCTCAACAAAACTAGACAGTTACATTAACTACGGTGTGCTATCCAAAAATCAACTAAGTTAAAATCAAATGTATTTAAAACCGTCTTATGAATTTGAAATTTAAACTCTAAGTTGTTTCATGCCAAATTCTTCCTGATAACATTTAGGATTGTGTTTTTAAAATATAAATACGGAAGCATTTTCTAGCCAAAGAGTTATTGATTAAGTGTATTAAGATATTTTCCCTAAACAGTTTCCTCACCTGATTCCACGTTAATGCGGGTACATTTAGTCTGAAACTTTGTCTTCCTAATCAATATTTATTTAATATTATGTATTGAAAATATATATATAATAGGAAGATAAATTTTATGAAAATACATAAATATTCGTTTGTAAATTGAACTAAAGCACAAAATTGAAAGTCATGATGTTAAAAATATTGCATAGTATAGATGTACATGTATTTATCCAAATTTTGTCGTATATTACATGATCTAAAATTACCGCATGTAAATTTAAATTCATGTAAAATTGACCAAACTTGGTATTTTTCATCTTCTTCCTAAGTCAACAACCTGGTTTGATAGGATTTCTACCCATTTGGAGTGGGGCACGCATCATGGGAGTAACTGCCACCAAAATCAAGTAAATAAATAAAAATAATTAACTAAAGGTAGAAATAAGATTCGGTAGAAGTTAAATCTGCAAATAAATAGTTGTGGGATCTCCTTGTTAGGGAATCCCTTAAACATGGCAACACATACAACAACAATATGTCTTTATAAGCTCTTGATCAACCTGTAAATTGAATCAAATTTTCCAATGTGTTCATTTTAGCATTCACAAACTCAAAAATCAAATTTCTGGTAGAAAATGAGCTTTGACCCGGAGAAATGTGTAGACAATGGTTATCATGATTGTTCAGTTATAGGTGGTGTGAAAACAATTTTAAAATAAATGTATGAGAAATACATGTTTTTCCCTTGTGTATCACACAAACCAAGCCTTGTAATGATCGACTTGAACAGTGTTCCAGAAAGACTCCAACACCTTGTAAGTGACTGTCCAACTGCGCCATCTATCTAGACACAATGATACATGGACCGGGCATGTTTGTAGGCTGCCATCGGTTGGAAGAAGGGGAAAGTTTTACTGTGTTGTCAAAACCTTCTTGATTTCAGTTTACCAACCAATGTCATATTTTTAAGGAGATAACAAAACAATTGGTTGTGTTTAGAAACTGACGATTAAAAGAGTGTTGACCAAATTATTGAATAAAATAAAACAAATTGCCATTGACTTTAAATGTTGGTCGTTACTAAATTTGACATTTTTTATATGATAGTATTAAAGAAGAAGTTAAACCTACGTCTAAACTAAAATGTATATTAATATGTTTGTTTTTGTTGAGTTGCTATTGTTCGTTACTTATAATTTTCTGTGAACATAAAAATGTAAATAGCCTGACTTTGTGTCAGTTCTCTGTTGTAGTTCCTGTGAATATAATTAATAACAAATTGAGAAAAAGAAAAAACGAGAGAAACCACGTGGTAAAACCCAAGTTTGGGTGCGGAAAACGCTAAGTTATTAAGTGAGATTAGTATCGCATTGTGTGTGATAAAGAAGGAGGAGGCGTGTCCCGAGATCGTCTGACCATCTGCTTCCTGGCCCATTTAGAGGAATAAATGGAAGTTTCTGCCACGTGGTAACTGGTGGATGTCGTATCAGGTTGGGTACAACCTGCCAGCCGCTCGAACCTAACCCAGAGGTCCTGTAGAAAAAGATAATCTGTGTTCCGATCGATTAAGAGAGCAAACAGTCGAGGTGCTTCCTTGCCCACCGCTTCAGGAGGTTTCTCTCAGCAACCAACATTTATTAGTGATTGAAAATAATAGAGTAAGTAAAAGAGGAAACCTACAACCTACTCCACTATCAAGGACACCAAAAGTTTCTTCAGAGAGTCAGTGTTGATAAGAAAATACGCCTCAGACATTCCACTTCACTGTGAGACGTGATGGTCCCAAAAGTATTGCAGTTTTCAACGAGTGTTTTAGGAACATCATTGAAGGGTTGTAGGGATCATTACTAAAAGGAAATGGCAACACGAGGACACAATTATTCCAGCTACATGCTACTGCCACCAAAGCTCAATTCATAGTTTCTGTCACTTTGAAAGCTAAGTATTCTGCCTTATTGGAACCTGTAGTAAATGCGCTACAGTCTAAAAAGCCTGGACCAGCTCCAATGTTCACAGCATATCAAACGAATCTTTGGAATGATAACAGCTCACCGCAATGATACAAGGTGCTACAGACCTTTTAGAAGATGCTACAGGATTACCGAGGAAGTTGGAGTGGAATTGACGGGGTCGAGATCTGGTTGAAGACAGCAACATTGCTCCAACCCTCCAGCGTCCAGCTCTTTAGAGTACAGAAAGAGATCCTTAGTAATTCCTTACTTGGACTGTTTAATGTATTAATTGGAGAAACGTTTCTCAGAAGAACATCCACCTGCTTTTACATTTTTGGCACTACACCCTCTTATCATGTTTTTGATGATCATTCAAGAATCCTAGAGTAAAGCCAAGCTGTTCTCCAGTTTTTATAAGTTGCAAGACTTTGACTCTGAAGATGAACTATGCTACCCCATGTGTAAGGAGAAGAAACTCAGCAAAGAGCAGCTAAAAGACTTGAACATACAGACCTTGTAAAAGAGACGGAACTCTTTTGCCCTACTACAAAAAAAGCTCTGCTCATCTCTCTTGCTCGACCATGCGCTACTTATACCGTAGAGCAATGATTCAGTACCTTGCGGAGATTAAAGTCCTGGCTAAAGTCGACGATGACAGGGGAGCATCTCAATGGGCTATGCTTACTGAGTGTGAACATAAAAACTGCATTGAAAAAATATGGAGAGATTTGAGAAGAAGTGCTCAAAAAATTTTCAGTAAATCCAAGATTTTTTTTTAGTTAAAGATTTTTTTGATAAGATGCTTTGTAATTTTTCATTCGAGAAAACTAGTCTTGTTTCATGGGTGTATCCAGGGTAAGGGGAGGGAAGGGCGCCCAACCCCATAAATTAATGGAAATTAAAACAAAGATAAAGTTCCTCCCCCACCCCACCCCGAAAAAAATCCTGCCTACACCTTTGGCACACACTCACCTCTTCGGATTGTTAGTACTGCCTGCCCCATCTGGTAGAAATCACATGTACTAGGGGAATACAAGAAATTTACAGATTATCCACGATTACAAGGAGTTAACAATTACTCTCTGAGCTTCGAGGAAAATGTGCTTAAGGATCGATGTGCACAATTTGTAAAGGCCAAGAACCTGGAGCTATTGGGTTGAATAGTCTTGCTTTTTGCCCCCCTGGGAGCTTACTCAGGAGGCACTCAAAGCCATGAGCTGTATGATGCTGAACATATCGTTTCATGCCAGGAAACCAATAGTTTTCTTTCATCCGAGCAAGGGAACAGTCGACTGCGAATTGTCCAGACAAGTCATGAAATTTAACAAGATTTTTTTTTCCCTCATCACTTTAGTAATAATAAAAAGATTGAATGTCTGCTAATTATGTTTCTAAATTTTACACACCTTCCCATTTACGATTTACAAATCAACGCTCTTGATTTGCTCAGCTTTAGTTCTGTGTGGTTGGGGTAGTTAAAGTATGCGCATAATATTCCTCAATTCTGATTCACTATGTTGCATTGCAAGTACTTGATCCTCAACAGATAAGGTTAAAAACACCTCACACCTATCACTAATCACTTCTGCCATAGTGTATTGTTCACAACTAATGTAACGAGCTACATGTAACGTTACAATGAAGTGATGTTAAACTCACTCTGTCCTATTTGGATACGGACTTGTAGTCGACGAGCCACCACCACTACTCTCTCACTCACGACATAATAGACTGAAGTGAGGAATGAACCAACACCCCTGATCGCGTAGGAAGGCCACACTTGAGAAAACAAATGACGGTCGCTCGACGAACTGTTCTACAGGCTAATCTAGTTTATTCCACCTGGTGCAAGATGGTTCTCGAACTCTGCCCTCTCTCGCCCTTATTTCTTTCTCATTCTTTCTAGTCATATGACGTTTGATTTTTCTGGATTCGTTTAGTTATTAATGGTACCTATTCATTATTTCACTGCCTTCAGCCAAGGTTTGCGACGTCTCTCTAAATTCAAGGGTACATTTCTTATTTTTCAAAATTATTTTTCGGTGTAATGGTTCTATTTACAGTCATAATTATTTGTATGGGGGATATTTTACTTCATTTACTTTTCAAAATTCTATTTGGCGTGGTTATTTATCTTATTTTCAAAATTATTAGCTATGAGTCCATTATATTTAAATTATTTAGCTTTGGGACATTCTTGCCAGTATGAAGCCATGTTCAAATCTGGTTGCTTCTCGTAGTTTTTTTTACCCGAGCTTAGTTATTTCTGTTTAGATTATTTAAGAGTTTTAAAATCAAGTTTTGGGCTGCGGCCATGTTATTTGTGGAAAGAAGTCGCAGGTTATCTGACGTCAATAATTAGGTTTTGCTTTATTATTTATCATGTGATTGCAGGACATTATGTTTAGGACTTAGATTTAAACTGCCATTTTTCTAGTTTGATGTTAGGTTATTTTTAATATCTACCCAATTTATGAGTTAGTCGGGGAGTATCTTTGATTTTATTATTAATGGCCACACAGTTCAAGGCTAGGAGTCAAGTTAATGTTCTATTTACCGATAGCTGTTGATATATACATAACTTTAAATTAGTATTGTCTAACATCTCATTGGTTACGCACAAACAGAGTTTTGACTCTACCTGATCTGGATGGTATGGTCTAGTTATTCTTAATTTCAAAACACTAAAGATTATATGGCTGTGTGTCATTGTTGGCAACTTGGTGTTTTATATAAGTATACTTGGGGTTCTACTTAATAATGTTTGGGCATTGTTGGCTATTATTTTATCTAGGGGACCATATCAGAGGATATCTTGGTGTCAATACACATTCCTAACAAAGCAATATCAACTTACCTTCACTCCACTAAGCTTTGTACTTGTATTATTCTTTGTTGTTAAATAAAATACTCTCCTCTTGTTACCATCTTGTTATTATTTATCATGGGAAGGGAGTTACACTAAATATTACACAGCTTATGGCATTCATGTGGGCCATCTTCCCAGCTGGTCTGTGTTTTACCTCAAAGTCATATTCCTGTATAAAATTGAACCACCTAGCTATCTGTGGGCTCGTCGTTCGCCTTCCATTGATGTAAACTAATTTTGAGAATCACTCCTCACTATAAACTTATTGCCTAGTAAGAAATTGTATCAAACGGTTCATGGACACTATAGCCATTAACTCGAGCTTGCTTAAGTGGTAATTATCTTCCACGTCTGTAGTTTTCTTGCACACACAGTATATTAAATGCGTACGAGCGTCTGCACCTTCTTGTAGAAGAATTCCAGCCAACCCCTGAGCACTTGCATCCGTGTGTAGCTCGATGATTGCATTAGGATCATACAGCTTAAGCACAGGCTCCTGTATGAGGGTAGTTGTTACGTCCATAACATGGTAGGGACGGCTGGAATAAGAACACGACTTACTTTGTTTAATGTTGCTGCTTGAATGAGAATGGTTTGGTCGGGAACACCAGCTATCAATAAGATTATCGATAGTCAATTAGGATGGGGCATGATGGGAAGCAGACAGTTTATTACATCACCACACATGATAGCCAACCTACATGGAAATACATAACATTCCTCCCTGACAATTTCTTGCCCATACCTTTCCCAAAATAAACAAATATAGGTACATAAAATAAGAGTATAATACGTAACTAGGTTTTCCAATTGTCATGATGAAAGAGTTTACATTATAAACACTTTTTTTTTTAAACAAAAATACAGAATGTAATATCGACGGTGGTTTTCAATTCTCACACTGAAATAATGTAATAATACTTTAAGCTATTTACAAATTTAATTTAACTACAGGTTTCCTACACCTAGTTGGATAGCTAGGCTCCTTTACCTATGGTGAGATTTAAGCTCTCTGAGGTGGGTGTGATTCTGGGCTACTGCCCTTTTCATGAGATTCAACCCTGGCGATGAATGGAGAATGATTGTTACCCCTAGTTGCTTTAAGAGATGTCAAACCTTCCCTACTAGGTTTTGGATCTAGCTTTGAGGGATATGGCTCTCTAACGCTAGGTTCTATCTCCTCTACTCTAGTTTCAGGGGAAGACTGTAAACTAATTAATTGGTCAATATGACGTTTCCATATCACTACCTCTAATCTGATTAAATAGGCTGCTGGACTCAATTGCGATACAGATCCTTCAATCCATTTATTCTTTGCTCGATAATCTCTGATAGGGCCATGCCGTGCTATGTTACAGAGAGGAGGCCGCATCGGGTGGCACCGTAAGGGAGCGGCATAAGCAGCAAAATCAAAGAACCATTCAATAGTTAAAAATCTTTACGCAACAGTTTTCTATATTGGTCTATGTTATTCCGATATTGATGTATATGATTTATTGCACACCTCTGCCTAAGCACTTTCGGTACCCTTTGATTTCAGTTTCTAGTGCAGGTGCATCGTTGGCGAGCACTCGCCAAAATACTTTTGATCTGACAGCGCAAAGCTATTATTTTTGTTTGTAATATACCACACAGCCACCCCTAAAAGATAAGGCGGCAACTATCACAAAATACAATTACACGTGTTTCGTGTTGATAGTTCTGCTTTTAGCTTACAAATTATTGACAATATTTGATTTTAATGTTAATTTGTCTTGAAAAGTGGCAAGTGGCTGTGTTGTGTTTAAATCAGTAAATCAGATATATATCTGCATCAGTATAATATTTTTGTATTTATACTAATTCAGTTTTTGTGTTTAAAAAATAGTAGATCAGGTAAGAGAATTATTGTTTTTTACAGCAATTAAAGTTATTTATTATAATTGAAAATATTTATGTTATGACAATAGGAACTCGAATTAAAAAGTAGTATTTGCATGGACTGGGGATATCTCAGGTGCGGAACGTATGCCTGTGTGTGATGGACAGTTATTTAGGTAATATAGGGCTACTGTTGCGTTCTGTGTGTGACAGAGAGAGAGAGTTTCTTAGGAAATATTTGCATTTTCCTACTTTTGAGTTCGTTATTTATTGGTCTATTTTTACCAAATTCATATACGTTGACGTGGAGACAATACAATAACAAGTTAAAGAAAGACATAATTTATGTTAAAACGGTTGTTAGCTGTCAATTTGACAGTTATTCGTCATTTTTTTAATATGTTCTTTTACCTAAGAATTTTACTAGCTTTGCAACTAATTTCTATCTTTATTTTATCTACCCTATTTTAATAACATGATAAGCATCATATTATTTAATCATTGATCGCCCCCCGCCCCCCCTCCCAAACACCCAAGGTTTAATCTTCCCGAAGGACTTGAAACTAATTAAAACAATATCAAAATCATAACCCTGAAAGGAAAAGAGCATATATTTATAATCTACTAGCTGCAAAGGTTGTTAAACCTTTTTTTATCCTCAAATGTGCTTAACAAGGGTTTATTATCGGTACATAGTATAAATCCCCCCCCCCCCCCACCCAAGGGTTTTGTTGCATATTTTGCCCCCAAACCCACCACAATACTCTCTTGTTCGTTCTTTAATATCCTCTCTCCCACTTGAGCAATGNACACAGGTATTGATTACATTACTTTACCCCAAAAACCAGCTCATAGCTTCCTTGTCAATCTTTGAATATCCCTGCTCAGCTTTAGACAGTGTGCAGGAAGCATAGGCTATTGGACATTCACTTCCATCACTCTGAACTTATGACAGTGCACTACCAAGATCATGTCCTGATGCAACAGATGCTAATTTTAAGGTTAATTAAGGTTTATATTGAGCTAACACCTCTACTGACACTAACTTTTCTTTAATTATTGAAAAAGATTTCATAGATGCCTTGTCAAAATTAAAATGCGTTTTTTTCTCAAAAGACGATACATAAGACACAGTATCGTGGATAAGTTTGGAACAAAGTTCCCATAGTAATTGACTAGCCCTAGAAGTACCTTTGGTTGTTTAACATTATTTGGCTTAGGTGCATCTAATATAGCCGCAATTTTGTCTTTAGTTGTTTCCCACCTTTGTCTATTACAAACCCCCCTAAATACTCTAAACTCTTAGAAAACAATTTACATTTATTTTTGCTTACTGTGAGACTTTTATCACTTAAACGTTTACATACCTCTTTGAATCTGTCACAATATTTTACAAGAGCAAAGATTATAGGTCTGAATTAAATTTTGAAATATTAAATGATATGTCTCAAAAATAAATTTTGTGCTTTATATTTAATGAAAGGTGTATCTCAGATGCTAGCACATTTAAATAGTTAAAAATTCCCCAAGAGTGACGCTAAAGGCCACTCTAGCGTCATTAAATATGGCTAACTATAGTTGATAGGGGGGGTAGGAAAATAGGATTAGGGGTCAGAGGGTAACGATGTGAGGGGGGAAAACACATGACGAACGGTAAGCACCACGCCAAATTATTCAGCCTGTGACGTCACAGAACTTCAAGTCTCCCACTACAATTAAGATGCTCTCCGACTTTAGGAAACATCGTAGAAAGTCCACAAAGTTGGTCACTGATTCGAATAGCAGGCACGCCCACTAGTGGCAGTCGTCTGAACCATTGTTTTGTGGATTAGTCCGGTGGAGTGTGTTGGTGTGGTCCATTGAAGTGGGCGGACGTGTATGAGCATGCAACTGCTTTTCTACTTATTTGAATTGTCCTCTATTAAAATTTGTTTGTTTTTCAATAAATGTTGTATTCAACGCTGGTTAAGTGGAAGAGAAGGCTAACACCTTAACTTCGCCAAATAAACAAAGGCCATTATTGTTATAACTATAAAAATAGTAAGTTTTGGATTAGATTTGTGAGCACACTTAAATAAGGAAAAATCCATCGACCCAGGTAGGGTTTGAACTTGTAGCATCCAAATGGGGCAGATGCCACAAATACATAGTAATACATAAAAATTCAAAATATGGGGGGAGTTTAACCCAGAGCGAGTGCCGGGGAGTTTTAGGATGTAAATGCTTCACAAATACATTACAATCCCACAACTCGCAACCCTCGAACTAGTTGTGGAAATATAAAAATGGAGAACCTCTATCTCTACCAGACAGCACGAGACTGCAGCCTTCCTAAAGTTAGCATATTAACTAAAATGTTTAGCGAACAGACCTCGGGAAAGATGGGACATATATTAGCAAGATAAATAAACAGATCATGGACAATTGATTTTTATTAACAACGCTCTATTGATGCGTAAAAGTTTAACAATAGTATACCATTTAAATTGGTTAAAGGGAACCAATTGAAATATTCCATTTAAAGTTTAACATAGCATTTTATATCAGCTTATTGCGTACGCGAGACAAAATCAAAGACTTAACAAATAAAGTCATATGGTACTATTTAAAATAGATTGAACATTAAGGTAAACAAAAATCTCTATCTTAAAGAGACGGCCTTCCAGTAATGACAGATATATAACTATTAAATATTTTATCATTAAATGTTTAATTCCTACATTTACAATCAAAGATTTACTAACCAATAAAAGGAGTTTTGTAAACGATAATAAACTATCACAACTTAACCAATTAAAATTACTCTTTTAAGATTTAACCTGTTACCAACATATATCAAATATATAATCGTCAGCCAAGAGAAATGGCGCCAAAAGTCGTTACATATACAAATTTATCCTTCGACAAAAACCATAATAAACTCTCGTCAAGACCCAAAAACGGGTATTCGTGAAAGTTATTAGGATAATTCTCAAATTTATCATGATCAAAAACTCATCAAACCTATCGTAATATCAATTATATTTTTGATTACGCGCAAAGGCCTCTAAATACCAAAGAGTAAAAGAATGCTCCTAACCATACTCTGTTACGTTATTATATTTTAAATGTGTGGCCAAAAAGAGAATTTAGAAAAATAATTATTAAATATAAAGTTCCATAAGGCGAAACAGAATTTTGATCTTACATTGTAATAGACGAAGAAAGCCGGAGCTTTGTGTAATTCCTACTAAGACATAGGCCCAATTGTGTCGATATCAGTACAGAAAGCATAATATATACCCAACTCAGTGGAGAAAGACAGGAGAAGGGGGGAGGGTATAGTTCTGGACTACCATGGAAGAATGTGGCAGCGTCTCGATCATTCTAGCACGGAGACTCGCCATTGCGCATGCCCGGCCAAGCCAGCAGCCGCTCTGATTGCCACGCCTCAGGCTCTCTTAGTGTTCTGTTAGGCCGTGACAGTGAATGTTCGTCTCGAGGACTTGAGCCGTTGTTCCATACGAGTCTTGTCAGGAGGTGAATGCGGTAAGTTTCTTCTATAATGTTGTTGTTTACGTCTGTCTTGTAAGCCCAATGCTACAAACTCATGTAATTAAAAGACCAGAGGACACCTGACAATCACGCCCTTTGTAACATTTTATCATAAAACAATAAATAAAAATACTGTATAATTATATAAAGCTTAGGTTCTGGTATAAGAAATTGAGTAGCTTAAAGTTCCTGAGAGTCACTTCTTTATCTTTGGAGGCTGTGCTCCCCAAACAACCATTTTTTAACAATGTATTTGCTAATTTTCTCCTGCATTAATAGTTTTTACTGCCAATGAACAGATATGTTTTAAAGTTTATTCAGAGTATGATTCTACCAGTGGTACCCCCTAAACTTCAGACCTGTTGTGCTATTGACTGCCAATAGGACTTAAAAATTGATCAATACCACCCACACCTGTCACTAAAAGAGGAAGGAAGTTGTGGAGCACATTTCACACTCCCTCTTGATGAGTTCCGATAGAATGAAACCTAGGTTGGAGGATTGTAGTGATCGATTTTCTTCAAGAGGTTTCTTTGTCCAGCGGCAGCAATGTAAAGTGTAATCTGAAATTCACTTTCTATAAGCCTATGTGGATTTGTTGTTCAGTAAAAGTCAGCCTTGAAAGAGCCTTGAGAGCCATTCATTGAAACACAGGTGTTCCAGTTTAAATGAAGCTTTATTGTCCAAAACAATGAGCTCGACAGACATTGTAGCTAGTCTGCTTTCTTGACCTGTTCACACCTCGCAAGCGATATCACAAGTGCCACTGTGGCTGACCAGTCCCCTCCCACCTCGCGTGGTGGGTCCAGAAACCACACTAGAACACTGCACCCGACAACTGTAGAATGAAAGAAAGGAGATGGATTGTGATGGCATCATTACAATTATTATTTTCATGGTAAAAACCATATTTTTGTTTGTTACCTTTTAAATGTTTTCTATCCACCTTTATATTTTCATGTTACTGATTATTTTTTACTATGAAGTTATTTTGTATCATCCTTTTTTTATATGAGAATCATTACATTGCTCAAATAACACAATTAAGTAGCTATGCTATGTCGATTATTGCCACTCTTATGGTATCTGTCCGATGATAAGACAACGTATTTACTCCAATAATCAATACACCAATATAATAAAAAATATTTACTTTCAAATTAAGTGTTTACACAAAGAAACCCATAAATGTTTAGGCCAAATAAACAATATAAATTTACACAGCAATAACAAAACAAATATAAGAAAATTTAAGTTTTGCAACCTTCCACATGTTAGGTTTAAAAAAAAAATAACACCAACGAAAAACAAATTGATATCAATAAACTTCCCCAAAAGGAGAATATGGTTTCTTCTCCATATTTTGAATGATAAGCCTGTAAGAAGCTCCTTCCCTTTCAGGAACAAACAGAAGTTCGAGACTACAGTCGGAATTAGGGGTGAAAGTGATTTTATGGGGGAGATATTCTTTCTGAACATTAAAGTTGTGTCAAACTGGGGTATTGTACACAAATCAAAAACAATGGCTGAACTAAACAATTTCAATGTAGATCGATATAAAAAGATCCTTGTGTTATTTTAAAACCTTTTTGTTGAGAAAATACCTCTTCTTACACTTGAATAAAATATATTGTGGTACTTTTAATATACTAATGAGATGTTATTAAGTAAAAATATTTACTTAATAAACTAAATTTAATATCAATGTATAAAATTTAGTTATTATTATTATCATTACCACCGCGTCTTACTACCTGTTCGGGTTACACGCACTTACGCTAATGTGTAATGGTAGGGTGATTGTGAGATGAAATGGAGGAACCTACAGTTTAACGTAGGATCCGAACCACGGTGGAGGCCTGGCATTCGCCACATTGTCAAGATGTCTTGTCAGAGGTGAGGGAGGGGTTTGGTAATCAGATAAATCTGTGCCGGGACCGAGGATGGAACCCCGGCCGCCAGCACTAAAGTCTGACACCTTACCCCTAGACCGCCAGCACAAAAGTCTGACACCTTACCCCTAGACCGCCAGGTCACCTAAAATTTAGTTAACTCTTAGTTTTTTAGACTGTGATGTAAGAAAATAGCTATATTTCATCAATAAGTATAACACAACCATATAAATATATTACACTCATAAATCAACTATGTTGTACGAGATTTATTAAAAATTAGTATATTTGTGAATTGAGGAGATGAATAAACATAGCTGCATAAATACCTCGCACTGACAAATCACTCTGTGAAAATCAATAAATACATAATCATAATCAACACATTTGTTCTAAATTGAATGTCTTCATACACTTTGAGCATTCCTTAAAACCAACCACAGATAAATATAGACACAAGTAAGGTGTGAAAAGTTGTTTTTTGGCCCTGTATAGATTGTTCAATCAACTTTGAACGCTTGTGCCACTATTCTGAACACAGTAATGTTGTATTATCTAGGAAAGTAGACACATCAATGTGTCCATTTTACTCTCATACCGTTGTTCGACTCGAGTCTCCCGCTAATCGGTCGATAACCTGCAAATAATGAAAATTTTAAGTAATTCACAGTTGTTCAGAGATTTTATTACATAACAAGACAAATACTGTAATATATGATTTAAGTTAAATATTATTTGCCAGTATAAAAGATTAAATATATGCTAGTTTAAATCTTAAGACAGCTTAGTACAGTTTGCTGTATCATCATCGTCAACTGTTTCCAGCCTGTGACCAGGTCAGTTTAGTAAAATGCCTCCATCTTCCTCTGTCCTTCCACCATTCTTCTCCTCTCACACACTTTTTGTTATGTACTCCTCACTTCCCTTGCGGTCTTTTTCCTACATACTTCATCTCCATCATTTTCTTAAGCATCCTCTCCTTCCCCATCCTCATTATATGTCCATACCATCTGAGTCTTGCTTCCTCTACTATCTCATGTACTCCAACATCCTCATTACATGTCCATAACCATCTGAGTCTTGCTTCCTCTACTAGCTCATGTACTCCCTGTACTCTTTCCCAGATAACTTCATTCATAATCTTGTTTCTCCTCATGACAGCTAGCTTGCTCCTCACAAACTTCATTCCCACGGCCTCTGCTAAGACTTTATAACACAGTGTCCACAATATTAACATGTCACAGTAGCTGTGACCACCTCATTAGTGTTAGAGAATTAAGATTTAACACTCATCTGACACCCTAGTTCAGTCGGTAGCATGTCTATCTACCGAGTTAAGAGACCCAAGTTTGTTTCCTAGTATGGAAAATAAATTTATCATTAGTGAAATGTGGGTTTTCCCTTTCATAGTGATGAATTAATGGCCCGGGGGTGAATGTTGTGTCTGTTCTAGATTTAAGTTAGTTTATAAGTCATGTGCTGATATAATCAGTCAGTTTATAAAGTGTATGTTAAGTACCTCAACTAAATTAAGTGAGATGAACACTCCCTAAAAGTGTCTATAGACGGACTTGCCTGAATTTACACCCAATATTTTGTATAAAGCCGCTCTAAGCGTAGTTCCTACAACTAATTTAAACTGGAGGAAGAGTTCTGTCCACATCTTGCAGAAAGCTCTGTTTTGTTTCAAAAGATCTGATTGTTATAATCCTGATTAACAATGAATATAATATAAGATTTTAAGCAATAGTAAATTAATATAAAAAATATTTTTTTTGGGGGGGACAGATGAACTTGTTAGGTATTTAAGAAGAAAGTATTAAGGTGTGTTCAGCCCTAGGTTAAATTACCTTTATTAAGGCTACAAAAAATGCCACCACAATTTATTAATTACTTGTGAGAAATACCCAACTAGACTTAAAATGACAATCACACCTTCCTTCAGAGCTCACCGCCTGTTAGCTTAACGCTTTAGTGAATACTGCGTCAGGTTGTTTTCATGACGTGAATGCTTTGTTAGACAGCGCCCAGCGGTACACATTTTTATTCCAGTTTACATTTACTAGTAAAGGCGCAAACATATTTGTCAGGCTACATAAAAATATATTTCTCCCTTCAAACAAAAATTGTCAATAAATAATATGATCAACAAATGGTTTATTTCCCTCATGAAAATGAGCCGCCACCCTATAAAAGATGGTGCATACTGTACTGTTAATTATGAACGGACCTAAGATCTATCAACCTTGACGGTCCTAGTTGTGATGAGTGGCGAAGTATAACGGAAAAACTTTAAATTAGGAGTAGTCCACAACATGGCGGCCTAAATGGAGTTTTAGTAGAAACGGAAGTTTTAATAATCTTTTATAAACTATTATTTCTATATGTGTTAAGTAATTAAATCTCTTTGTACCTTTTTTAGATATGTAATTTTACCTTAATTTTTCTTTTGTATCTTTTATTTTAAAAATGCTTAGTCTTCAAAAATTATATCATTGGTCCTTTTGTTATCGGTGAAAACGAACTTGTCTCTGATTGGCTAAACTAATC
>CABFOW010000930.1:168406-189743 GCA_902141385.1 Timema californicum
TTTTTATGCCTTAAACAAATCGGTAATGTAATAGATATAAATGTTCTCTTTTATTTTAAATTAATTTTTGTTTAATCTTTTATTATCTTAATCTTTTATTATGTTTATTTTATTACCTTTTTTGTGTTTAATAAATAATACAGTCCTTTTATAATTGAGTTATGATTTAAAATCAATCACGTGGGATACCACGTGTGTTGAATAAGTATCTTAACCTCCTTTTTTTATTGATTAATTAACTATTTATTATGCTAATTATTTACTTATGCTCTCTTTCAGTCTTGGCAGGAAATTTTCCCCTTTTTTAATTAGACTTACTTAGTGTTACTGGACACCTCTCAATGAGGCGATCAGTACAATACTTCCCATAACGTGTACCAACAAGTAAAAAAAACCTTTTACGTGTTATTGTAGATATTAAGTTATTTTAAAACAATAATTTATTATAGTTTAAAATACAAAAAGTGGTTATATTTTGGTAGTTTTCACGTAATGTCCTGGAGGTGGAGAATTAGCAGCCATGGAAGTGATAACTCACCTTGCCTAGGTTAGAACCTCTATGGCTGGATTGACACCTTTAATCAAATGTTCACTGGTATAGGTGCCTAAATGCTTTGAATAATTTTGAATATGAATCATTGTTTTATTTTAATATATGGAATTAAATATGTTTAATGTGCCGAATAAAAATAATATTAGGTAGCCTACTATGATTGAACTAAAATGAAAGTAAATTTGGTAATGTTTATGTTCAAACAAATTTGGGTAAACACAAATTAAATCAATCTGTAAAGTATTTGTTAAATCTTCAAAACCGAGTTTAGGTTCTTTCTGGTTGCTTTAGACTAAAGTAACAACTAAAACTCACTGTTCTAATTCCTGGAAAGTTCAGAACTGTGCCTAGCAATGGAACTCTTCTGAGAAAGTTGATTGCCGCAGGGAAGAATCCACTGAAACAAGATACCACACCGATTAAATATCTTAAAATAGTCAATAAATGAGATTTTTAATACAGTCCTGTTGGTTGTAGCATAGTTCCGCTTATTTTGTTCTGTTTGAATTTCATTTTTAATCAGATAATTAAATATGTCACTTGAACTTTGAACATATAAACTAAAAGAATACATTTTTCCATTAGATTAACCAAGAATGAGCCTAAGCTGATTTAAATTAAAAGTAATAATAATATATAGCACTGTGTCTTAGTATTTGTTCAGGTTATACACTAGATTAAAAGTAGCACTGTGTCTTAGTATTTGTTCAGGTTATACACTAGATTAAAAGTAGCACTGATAAAGCATTTTTTTTAAATAAGATATTTTGTATTTAATTTATTTGGAGAAAAAACTGCCTTGAAGAATGTATATTTTTCCTTGTGTTTTTATGGTTTTTAAAAATCATTTCTAGAGGCAATAACTCGAGACAAATAACTAGTTGAGATCAATCAAATTCATTAAGGTTAAATGTTAACCCCTACCTTTTATTTTACAATGTTCCATTAGTGCTAATATCTACATAAAAGTGTTCATAATGCTAAGGTGAGAGTTATAACTGTCTTCATCTTGTAAGAATAAATGGGGGGATTAACATAAAAAGGTTATTAAAGAGATGTCTACCTTACGGTTAGTAAACATAACATCCACATTAACCATTCTACCATATTGTGGTTTTAAGCCAAGTGATGTTATTAAAGTGAGATTACATTTATTTATCTTCGGATTTATTGTGTGATGATGGCAACTTTCAAGATGAGATACACTTTCTAAGGGTCCTAAAACTTGCAAAACTGATATTTTCGACAGATATTTTAGCCAAAAAATAAATACATTAAAAGGAAGCAGATAACCTTACAGACTTGACGTAGTAAATTGTACCAACTAAGGTTTGCCTTGATTTGTGTTCATAACAGCTCCATAGACATTGTAGTGACTCATATATTCTCTGTAGTCAAATTAAGCCACTACAAAGCCTTGAAACACACCTAGCGCTCTGAGAAGGTTAACAATAGGAACTAATGGAAGGCACCTTTTTGTAATTTGATGAGCTCGTAAAACACAACGTCAAGTTTAACCAACAGTTAGACTTTAGGTTTAGTTAAGTTACCACGACTTTGATGAGACATTGTACGCAATATTGGACCTTTGGCCACTCAGGTAAAAGTATATGGTAATGTGGCACGATGGTCCTGGTTGGCCATAGTTGGTGTGCGTGCCATCAGAAAGTCGCCCACAAAGACAAGACAGTGAAGAGGACTGAAGGTACAGCTATGTGTCTCTGACAAACTGTCCTAGGGGGTGTTGCTGACTGCTTAAATAAACATTCTAAAGATTAACAGCAAGTCTCTTGGTCTAGCAAATTCCTGGCTACTATTCAAAGGTTCCAGGTTCAATTCCCGGCGGTACCAAAGCTATTTTTCCTGAAGGGAAATTGTTCCTATGGTCGCCATTGTCTGGTTAGTTAGGTTTAAGACTTCTACTGGTGCTACATAATCATCATTATCATCATAGCATCAAGGCAAAGTAGCAGCATCTACATGGTGCCCCAAACTAAGAAGACAGTTACATATCCGCTACCAGAAATGTCTATCTGAAAAAACCCTGGTGGCATCCGCTAAACTATGTCTAGGGCCGAGTGATACAGTGTATTATTTTTAAAGTGCTCTACTAACATGTGCTTGGAGCTTTAAAATGTCTCAGGTTAAGAGGCCTTAAGGTTTTTGAGAGAGCTGAAGTTATGAACGCAACACAAACTTTCTAAACTGTTTGATTTCGTGTGCCAGCTTTTGTAGAGTGCAGGCCAGACAGCCCAATGTTTCAAACTGTGTTGCAATATCTGGTGGCAACAGCACCAGAAGTCAACGATGTACCCTCGAGACTTATGTTATCCTCATCGGATATCCCCTCAAGCTGAATAATGGCCTTGCATCAAACTCCAAACAACTTCCATGAGCATTCAATTTTCAAAAATTTGCCACTACAAATAATTTATAAAGGAATTTAATTCTCAAAACATATTCAGATGACTACTACTCTAAATAGCTTCTAAATGCATCCAAATTGCTGGTGATGGACTACTTCAAATAGCTTCTAGAGAAGTCTAATTTTCCAAAATTTGCTGGGGCAGGGCCCTAATCCCCTCTTTAGCTTTGGAGGCCAAGCCCCTCAAAATCCATTTTGTTTAAATGATCATAGTAACATTAGATTATCTTTCCTTCATCATCTTAAAAGGTAGATCGCCAATGAATTGAAATCTATAATCAGTAAAAACAAGTTACAAGTAGGGGGTATGAGGAACCCATGGCTTTGTTAAGAAAAGAGCCCTTAAAGTAAATGCTGCACCCCAGCAAAGAGCCCAGTGGTTTAATATGTTGACCTAACAAAACCAATTCAAGCACATTTTTGCACGTAAGCGGGGGTTTGTGTATACTTTTAAGTAGGGCTTGGCCGATCGGTTATTTTGCCAACTAGACTGATCACTGATACCGATCATTTGGTTTATTTTATTTTGAATGTTTCAAAGATAATATGCTGTAATTATAATAAAAACAACTTATATAATTTGTATTTGGTTCGCTATAGTAGGTTTGCTTATTTAAGATTAAAAGTTAAATTGACTCCACTTTTCCCATAGTTAAGTTTGTGGTATTTTATATAAGAATTTTATTTTGAAATTTGTGCAAAGAAGTTCATGTCAAATATATGTTTTTGAAAAAAAACTTTTTTTATTAAATTTGATTGAATTTAAATAAGCATAGTTGATTTTAAAATGTTTTAAATGTTAATTGATAGATAAATTTAAGTATTGAAATGAAGAGAAGTCCATGAGGCAGTTTTGAAACTCTACAGTTTTAGCTTCAATCGAAACTTGTCGAGCATTGGCATGTGGAAACCTTTTTATTAGGTGGTGCCAGGTTAACAACAGTTGTTAAAGTAAGACAAATGGTTTATGTAATTTTTTCACAAAAAACATGTGTGGCTTGACATTTTAAATATAAACATAATTAATATTTACTTAATTGTTTTGAATTATAATTTATAGGGGTCTATTTATACTTATAGCAACATTCTCCTGTCCCCAGGAATAAGAACTTTAAACTCTTCAGTAACATCCACATAATTAACGTTCAATGCAGTTTCTTGCTCTATGAATGGTAACATTAGACACCCCAGGCAATCTTGACTCATTGTCGTTCTTGGTTTACTTTTAACGATTGATAGCTTAGAAAAACTCCATTTGCAGGAGGCACTGTATTGTTGGGAACTCGCTGAACAATCTTGACCTGTTATCAAAGAGCAACCACTCCAGCCACTTCTCTAAAGCGGTTCTCCTAGTGCCTACACACAAAAAGTTTGTAAATAGTACAGTAGAGACTTCATTGTGAAAATGAAACAAACATTATTTATTTTGCCTTTTTTAAAAAATTTTGTACAATACTCCTTAATGTGTGCACTTTTAAAAGGTTATTTATTAAAAACATTTTAAATGGCAATGATTTTTTAGGTATATTTTGATCTAAAAAGATATTTTATAAAAAATTTGCTTGTCATACACACCTTTTGGAACAGAAGGTGCCATGTCAGATTGGCAAATATGAAGTAATTTAATTTCTGCTCGAAGATCGGCTGCATTAACATAAAGATTCTTTGGCAATATTTTCAAATCACTTTCATTCACCTTCAAACTAATCAGTCTACCCATTGCTGATACGAGTTGGCATGTTTCTTGATCAAAACCTTTAATCGATTCTTGAGACCAAAGAGTCTAAAAATGGGCAATATGTGGAAACCCTTGCATAATCTTCTTTGTCTTTAAAATGATGCCGGGTGTCGGCACAAGCCGTGTTGAGACTTTTCTTTTCTTCACAGCAGGAATGTCCACTTTATTTTCAGCACATGTTAAACGTGTCCTTAAAGATTGTTGAAAAATGTTTTTCATCCCTCAATGAATACAAAGATTCACACAGCATCTTCACTCTGTTAACAGCAGTCAAGAGATCTGTCTTCACTTTTAAAATCAATATCAGAATTGGGTGAGAAATTTCTAAATACATTTCAGTTCATAGATTAGTCCTCTAGCTTTAATTTTAGCATCTACTTGGGGACTTGTCTCAATTATTTCCTCCCAAGTTTAGGTAATTTACCTTCATGCAAAACACTGCTTCAGCCCTACACACCCAACGTGTAGCTGAAAGGGATTTCAAAGTTCTCAATTTAGAATTGACTTCTTTTGAAATTTGTTCAAATACTGCATGTCAGAGAGTACTCCCTTCTATAAAACTGTATAACGACTGTATGAGTCCAAAAAAAGTTATAAATGCCTTTATTTATAACGCTTGAAGTATATGCATCAACCAAAATCAGGTTCAGATAGTGTGCATAACATACATAATTTAATTCCCCTGATCTTTACACCTCATTAGTAACCCAGTTTTACAACCAGACATAGCACCCTCAAAACATACAGGTATAAATGACTGGAGACATTAACAAGAACATGGTTGAGCTTCAGGAAAACTGCTTCTGCATCTAGTTTTGCCAGCCTTTGCAAACAAACAAGCTGTTGTACTGCATGATTTTTTTCATCATTGAAACATTGAACAAGTGACATTTGCTCGGCATGATCTAAATCAGACGTCTCGTCTACTATCAGGAATATTTTTTACCTTCAACTGAATTAGCAATTTGCTGTTGCATAACATTATGCAGGGCTTGTATTAAGTCATTTTGTATGTGGTTGCTTATATAAGTAGCATTTCTAGGTGACTCTTCAATGTGTTTATTCAATATGGGATTGTATTTCTTAACTAGATCATATTTAAGAAAATAACTTTATTTGCCTTGTCATGCCCTCTGAAAGGGTGGCCAGCTTTGGCAAGAGAGATAACAACATCAATTAGTCTTTCTATAATGACACAGTTATTGGCTGTTTCAATTTCCTTTTTCGACAGTAATGTTTCTATTTCATTTTCCAACAAAATATATATGGATTTTTCCTTTTCTGAAACAACCCTTACAAATGCTGATGAACTTTGAAGATGGCATTTTAACAATTGATGGGCTTTGAAACTCTTGTTTGGCCTTTGTCAACTTTTGAATCCTTTTTCGGTAAATGCTTTGACTATGTGACCTTTGTTCACAGAGTCATTACATGAAAAGAGTTGACACGGCAAGCAAAAATCTGCATCAATTGCTGAACTATATTCAAGCCAGTCGTATTTACTGTACCATTCAGGATTGAAACTGCGAAACCTGTTTCCTACTTTAGTATATGGAAATGTACTTAATTTTGGCTGGTACAGACCTCTTTCTAATCCACCTCTTTTAACTCATTTATTTTTGGGAATTCCTCAAATTGGATCATCAGGATCATGAATATGAGTTTCCTTACTTGAACTTTGAGAACTTTCGGTCGCGCTAGTACAGTCGCCCAATGGCTTCTTTGGTGCTGACTGACAATTCACAGATGACTTCTGAAAGTTAACATTTACGTATACACCTAAATTTTGAATGTCAGAAGTGACAGTGACATGTTTTTGCAGATCATATGGTTCAGCGTAGGGATATATAATTTGGTCTGGTAGCTTTTCAAATCAAAGCCGTCAGCTGTCACTCAGCACCATAGAAGCCATGGGGCTACTGTAGTTGTGTTACCAGTTGGATCAATAGATGCTTCAACAACCCTTTCATTATTTAAGCAGACAACAGTGTTTGCACTTTCCTCAGAAATGCCGGCTTCAAAAGTTATCTCGCTTAAATTTTTATTAGTCAGATCCGGGATTAGTTTTTATAATCACAGCTGAGCTACATGAAAAAGAACTGTTAAAACACAGTACAATGAACACTGACCGAGTATGAGCAACAGTAATGGAATGTGGATGTGCAAGGGAAGAGAGGTGGGGGTGTGGTGATGGTGACACATGTGCAATTGTGCATTGCTAATAGCTGTTTCCCTCCTGTGCACGCTTGTTACAATTTACAAAATGCAAAACACAATTTGCACCGCCAGTGAATTATAAACAGTTAGTTGACAATAAGACAAAAGAAATAAAAAATATTGTATATGGAGTGAGCAGAAAACAGAATACAAATACACTCATTATTGTGCGCTCTCGCTTTCTATCTCTCTTTTTCACTCATTATATTCACTATAAATAAAATTTGATTTTTTGTTTTACTCTTTAATATACTCTATTGTAAGGCCTAATTTTCAATTTCAAGTCAATTACGATAGTTGGTACATGAGATGCAGGGTAAAATAAAAATTCACGTCATGTAACAGTCATTTTTTGTTTTATTCTTTAATATACACTTTCTTAATGCCCAATTAAATTTTTTATATCAATCCAAGAACCAGAACGTTAGATAGAGTAAAGAATAAAAGTGAGGAATGACCTAGAAATGATTGTTCAGTTAAAGGGTTCTATAAACCCCATTTATAAGAAAAGCCGTAAAATATAAATATTCCCACTCTCTTTTTCACAAATTTTTACAATATTTTATTGATTTTGTTTCCCTCATTAGGTGGTACCAGTGCACCATCGACACCACCCATGTGCCAGCCAATGTTGTCCACATGGTCCAGGTGTCTGTCTGCTGGTTGACCTTGCAAAGATAACCGACCTACCCTCTTCTATACCTCACTCAAACAATCTGTCTCAATTGCCGACCTTTTTATTGTCAACACAACCCCCTCCATCAATGATCTCTCCCCCTTGTAATTGAAAGAACTGTTTACTTAAAAAGCGCATTGCAACAGAACAAAGGACAAGACTGTTTGTCTAGAGCAGGGATCGGGTTAGTAAAAATTTAAATGTTGGGAGCCACAAATATATTTTCATATGATAGGTTAAACATATATTACAAAATATTTCAAAAATGGCAATATTCTTTTAACACATTTATTTAATTGCAGCTATCAAGTAAATACTGTATGTGTAAACCCTTAGTGCGACTTTTGAACTTAAATTCTTTCAACTAGCTTTTTCAAGTTTGGAGTGTATTTGGTGTTTAATTTTACTAATGCTTTCAGATTTTCATAGGCCAAAAACAAGCTTTTAGGAGTGTGCATAATTAACCAGTAGTGTGTTCCAGCATTCGAATATGATATATTGTGACATTAGGCGTATTTTCCGTAGATATATAAGGTATATTTCAACTTGTGTAACAATTTTCTTTAGTTTAGCAGACCATATATGTTTATTTTTAATTTCCGAAATCTCTAATTGTAGTTCTGAAAACTGTATTCCAGAAAAGGCTTGACATCCAAGAATTTAAATTGCATTTGAATGGGTGTAATAGAAATGTCAACATCTCCTGATAATTCCTAAAGTCTTTGAATCTTTCTTTGTATGACATTATATTGATTATTATATCAGTGAACATTTTACAGTTAATTTTGATCTAAAGTTTCTCACATTTTCAAAATACACAAATTCATCTTTGGAAAAATCTTCAGATAACAATTCTAGTTTTTGGTCAAAAATAAGCACTTCTAATAACTGTAATGCAGTATTTTCTTTTCCTTGCAACTTTAGATTTAGCTCGTTAAAATGATTGCTCATATAAAGCATAAAATATAAATTTTGAAGTCATTCGGAATTAGTGAGACATTTTGTGTGTTCTTTGTTATAAATAATCCTTGGTAACCAAAATAAACTATTATTTCTTCCAAACACTTTGAGGATTGTTTTAGTACCAAACCCCTCGACAAACATCTCACCACTGTAAATGTACGTAAATCTGTATATTTGCTATTCATTTCTTGGAACAGTGCACAAAATTGCCTGTGAATTAATGTCTTTGTTCGGATAAAATTAACTATTGGAACAACAATGTTCAATGTGTGTACATTTTTCAGCTCCGGTATTATTCCTCAAGATTTTACGACCAAAGCTTTGTGGTGCCCAACACAATGAAATTGAACTATTTTATGAGAAATAGATATTTGTGGAGAACAGTTTAACAAAGCCTTCTTTTTCCCAGCCATAGAGGGTGCTCCATCCATTGCAATGAGATTCGGAGATTTTATTACATAACAAGACAAATACTGTAATATATGATTTAAGTTAAATATTATTTGCCAGTATAAAAGATGAAATATATGCTAGTTTAAATCTTAAAAACAGCTTAGTACAGTTTGCTGTAACTATCATCAACCGTTTCTAGCCTGTGACCAGGTCAGTTTAGTAAAATGCCTCCATCTTCCTCTAGCCTTCCACCACTCTTTCTCCTATAATTACTTCCATCCTTCTCCTCTCACTTGAACACTTTCTGTTATGTACACCTCACTTCCCTTGCGGTCTTTTTCCTAAATACTTCATCTCCATCATTTTCTTGGGCATCCTCTTCTTCTCCACCATTATTGCATGCCCATACCATCTGTCTCGCCATTTTTTACTATCATTATATTGGTCATGCTCATGACAAATAACCAACAACTGTTGAGATTACAATGTATAGCATATTTAGCTACTTGCTCCCTGGCATCTCCTCTGGGTTCTTTTAGCTCCTATTTAGGGAGGTTTGGATACAATTAGGATATCTAATACTGAGCACTTTTTACATTCATACAACTAATTACATTCAAATATTTCTTATCCAGAATAAATGTAACTGTGAGCAAAAAATATGTTTTTATTGTCCATTTAATGTTAAGGACAATTTATGCGTAAATAACAAGTGATTAGGTTTCAGACAGTTATTTAATTATTTCATGTTTTTTTACTAGCAAAGTCCTGCATTTGTGATATATTTTACTACACCAATCCAAATTTTAACAATTGGATTTATTTATGGTTTGATTATATTTTAATGATCAGTTTTAAATTTGTTTACTTAATAAATAAGAAAAAGATTGATATATTATTAATACCGGCAGTACATTAAGGTTTAACTGTGCATACCTGAACAAGAGGAAAAATCCATAAGTTTCAAATATCATCCCGACCAAGGGCCAACCAAACAACACAACAATTATCCCCCCGAAGAAACAACATGTTGCTTTGGCTTTGTGTGTCTGGAAGAAAAACCTAAAAGTTCGTTCTAGTCCAATGACGCAGGCTAGCCCTGCGATAAAGAGAATCTGTAAAAAGAAAACAACAAATTGAAACATGGTAGCAATGCGTTACAAACTTATTACAATTAAAACTAGTAGTAGTATTTAAAATAAATCTAGTTTTCAATCATTCAAAACAATTGTATATTTTACTACAGTAGAACAAAGGCTCCCAAACTTTTCCATATCGCAGACACTTTGAAGCTGATGGTCACCTAAGATTAAAAACCTACACACACATTTCTAGAGTCTAATTGTTGCAGAATATGTAAACACAGTTAAAAGAAAGCCAAATAAAAAACAACTTGTTTGCTGTGAGAGGAAAAAGTGACAACTCAACACGTGGTTTTGTGAGCATATGGTACGGGGAATGGATACATGAAGAGTATTTTATTTTATTTTATTTATGTGAGGTATTTAATGTGCCTTTCTGAACCAATTGATTATATCAGTAGGCGAGAATTTCTATGAGCGAGAGTCGACCAATATTGCTGGAAAAGGTATTTTCACATTCCTCCCAGGGTTCTTTTATATGACACAATCAACACGGAATCAACGGCTTGTTTCTCCTCTGAAGTTGTGTTATGGATGTTTAGTGCTCAATGAAAATCCGCCTACTCCAGCTGGGTTTGAACCTAAGAACATCGCGTACTGAGATGAGCACTTTACCCCAAGAGCACATGAGAGAAGATATGGTAACTTTGGCTAGCTGTCACCTACCCCCCTCCATTAGCGAACGGACTGTAGTATTATACATCACACAGTTCATATTAATAAAAGAAACAATATGTTTAGTTGGACAGTAAGAGAAAAAACAACCATGTTCAAGCACATTGTGAATAGGGAATATTTATTATTTGACTGCAAGTTACAAATAAAAACTAAATTTTAAACCCAGACTTGTATTTCAGACCCCAGCTGGGAGCCTCTCCAGTAGAATTTAGATATTTTAGGTGGGCATATGCCCGACACAGGTTATTTTACAGCGTGGTTACGTGGCTAACCAACAATAACAAGAGAAGAGTACAAGGGAAATGGGAGTAAAGTCATACGACACACATTCTCCAGGACAACAACTTCTATATCTCAAAGCCCCAAAAGGACCCCAGGAAACACTTTCTTTTAAACTAATTTAAATATATCCAATATCTCTTCTAACCATAATCTAAAGTGCATTATAAAGGTCTCATGATTGTCTTGTCTAACACAGGGCTTCTTAACCTTCTTACACTTGTGACCCTTTTTCGTACGAGAAATTTTTATGCGGCTCGGGTAAACAAGTATATAAAATAAGTATACAAATTAAACATTTACTGATAATAGATCATAAAAAAAAAATTCTTTGGTATACATATTATTTTACCATTTATTGAAGACAAAAGCAAATTTGCACAATAATGTGATGGCTGTGCTTATTTATTTTTATATAAAGAATTAAATCTTGGCTAAATATCCTTCAACCTTTTTTAGAGATGATCGATACTATTGTGATTTTATAATCATCAATCCTGATAATGTTGTTTCGCATGAATACATACCGGTAGTACAAAATGGCAGAAGTATGTTTATGGCCATTTCATAAATGGTTGAAAATTCTTTCCTAATCCCAAGCCAAAATTTATTTAATGATTTTCTGGGAAACTCAGGTTTTAAATCTGTGCCGCTTGATAACTCGGCAAATTTATCTTGAAATTTTAATGGCAGACGACTGACGGTTTTGATCGAAATCGAGAATGGTTTATGTAACCAACTTAGTTTTTTTAGAATCCTAATTTGAAGGGGAGTATTTCTGAAACTGTGACTCTAGGCATTTCAGATGATCAATTATAACTCTGATATTAAATCCTTCGGAAGATTATTTTCCATTATAAAATCATCTGTAACTGTAAACATTTCTAAGGAACCATTTTCCACCCTATTCTTCCCTATGTCAACTTTTTTGGGTAAAACTTTCAATTTTATTTTTTAACATAAATATGTTACAATTGGTTGAGTGTTGATAACCAAGGCTGCAGTGAAGTCGTGCAACGCAACATGGGTGAACGCAGCCAGATTCCCCTCAGATTCATTATGCATTTGATTTTGAATTAATTTTTTGTCTGTGCGCGTTCAGAAACCTTTTGCTGTTGCCTAATTTTTCGCGACCCTCACATTCAATCATCCGACCTCAAATGGGGTTGTGACCCACAGTTTAAGAAGGTCTGGTCACTCTAACAGATGGCAGCATTAACTTAAATCGAGTTAAAATTGGACTTACCCTATTTTTCCCTTGTATCCTTCCAGTATAAATATATAAAGAACTTGTTTAAAAATGAGGTGGCCCAATAGCTAGATAATTTTATAATAAAGGAAATTGATAAAACTAAAGAAAAAAGAAAAATCAACTACTACAAAGAATAAATGAGGAAAAATGTGGGAAGAGTCCAATGCACAAAGGTGGCATCTTCTTCCTTTTTTCTGTCTTCTATAGTAGAAGTAGTTACACACACATTTTAACACAAATAGAATAATATTTCGGCATTGTTGCCTTTATCAAACACAAAGAAGAAGAGAGTACAAATAACACAAACAATGGATTACTCCATTTTGAATTATTTTTTTACTCTATTCTGCTTTGTGTTTGATAAAGGCAACAATGCCGAAATATTATTCTATTTGTGTTAAAATGTGTGTGTAACTACTTCTACTATAATATTATTATCACCATCATCATTTATTATTATTATTATTATTATTATTATTATTATTATTATTATTATTATTAGCACCGCGTCTTACTTACCCGGTCGGGTTATACGCACTTACGCTAATGTGTAATGGTAGGGTGATTGGGAGATGAAATGGAGGACCTACAGTTTAACGTGTAATCCGAGCCACGGTGGAGGCCTGGCATTCCTCACATTCACAAGATGTCTTGTCAGAGGTGAAGGAAGGGTTTGGTAATCAGAATAAATCTGTGCCGACTTCTACTATAGGAGACAAAAGAAAGAAGAAGATGTCACCTTTGTCCATTGGACTCTTCCCACATTTTTCCTCTTTCCCTAAGTGGGCTTTCTTCATCAAATTTATTCTTAGTAGTTGATTTTTCCGTTTTCTTTAGTTTTGTCAATTTCCTTTATTATAAAATTATATAAAGAATTTGATGGTTTTATTTTTTTAATTTTAACAATACTACATACACATGTTATATTTATGGAATCATTTTGTATTATTTATATGTGTATGTATAAATAAAAAAAGTACTTTTTACCCTAAAAAATGTAATAACTATCATTTTTAAATTATCTGGTTAGTTTGAGTTTTCACTAGTTGAAGACTATTGTGACTATACTGTAATTTAAATTAGCATCAAACTCAAACAAAATATATATGTTAAACCGGCAGATTTTGTTTTCATCAGCGACTTCAAATGACACACAGAGCTTTGAACCAAGAAAACAATTTTTTGTTTGAATTCCCTAAGCTGCAATGATGTGTTCATTTTAATATAAGCACTGATTTGTGATTTAATTTACAAAGCATTTACCTAATGAAGACAATTTTTATTCAAACTGACATCTTTAATTTCTCAATCAAATTAGTGAAATTTATGTTGTTTTAATTTACATTTTCTAAAAACTCTATTGTCAATGTTATTGGGGGATATTAGAATAAATAACCCAAAATCAAATACAGTATAACTTTAGTAAGTGAGCAATCAATTTATTCAAGACTCTAAGCCACTCATTCTTGTTTTTTTTGTAAATTTTTTAAAATTTCTCATTTACAACATTTTAAGACTAGACCAAAATTTATTCTTATTCTTATCACCTATATCTAAATAGAACCATAACTAAAACATATCAAGTGTCCATATTATATAGAACATTTTTAACTAGGCCTAATTACCTGTTTAAAAAGTGTTTCAATAGCAAAGATGCCAACATAATAGATTTTCCCTAGTTTTATACAGATCTTGAATGTAAATTTTTATAATATTCACAATTCACAGCATTTGAAAAGATATCTAAAGGTTATTAAGATATATCATCTTGCTGAACTTGTTTTTTTCTTATTTAACAATTGAATGTTAGTTCTTAACATTCTTCTAACCTGAGAACATGGTAGAGGAAATAATCAGGGATTGTGTCAAAAGATGCATGGTCTAATACGTTTTCTTTTGTTTGACATGGTGACGAGAAGATCAAGAATTTAATCCTGGTCAACTGTACCGAGGTTGATTTTCCTAAATGGTTTCCTATCTCCCCTCTACACAAATGTGGGTTTATTTATTTAAATATCTACCTTCCTCACTCCTATTCCATTAGTGTAACTATTATATTGGCCTAACCTGCAGGTTCTAAGGCTCGGTGTGAAAAGAGCCAGCCAATCAAAGACTGTTTCCAGACCAACTCTTAGGAATAGCCGGGCTCAATCAAACATATTTACACACAAAGTTTTTAAACTTACATTTCCTATTGCGAGCAGACCCTTATCAAATAAAAGAAGTACTCCAAGAAAAAGAAAGAAAACACCAAACCCAGCAAGTCCAACACCAATTTCTGAAACAATACATTCAAAGCGGTTTAGTACGATCCTTTGAAGCGTTGAAAAATGTAAGTAGCCTGTATTATAACAATAAAATCTATATTAACACCCTTATTTCCAAGAAAAGCCTATACATCACATGCATATTTTATTATATTTGGACGATGACCTGGCGGTCTAGGGGTAAGGTGTCAGACTTCTGTGCTGGCGGCCTGGGTTCAATCCTTGGTCTCGGCACGGATTTATCTGATTACCAAACCCTTCCTTCACCTCTGACAAGACATCTTGTGAATTTGAGGAATGCCAGGCCTCCACCGTGGTTCGGATTCCACGTTAAACTGTAGGTCCTCCATTTCATCTCACAATCACCCTACCATTGCACATTAGCGTAAGTGCGTATAACCCGAACGGGTAGTAAGACACGGTGCTAATAATAATAATATTATATTTGGAGCCTAGGAGGATTATCTTCCCATTTTTAACTCTCTCTNACAATCACCCTACCATTGCACATTAGCGTAAGTGCGTATAACCCGAACGGGTAGTAAGACACGGTGCTAATAATAATAATATTATATTTGGAGCCTAGGAGGATTATCTTCCCATTTTTAACTCTCTCTGAGCTAGTAAGCGTGTCTTTCCGAGGCAAACAAAGCAGGTCACAATAACCAATGTTTGGAGAGGTATCTTTGATTTGTTTTGTTAGTGTGCAATAAATATTCTACAAGGCCTACCTAGTAGTGATTAATTAAAGAGAAATCTAGCAATCAAGTGTTCCAAAACACACTCCATGCTGTATAGAGTTGGCCAGAATAGCGCGCAAGATGAAGTAGTTTGCGTGAATAACTAAGCTAGGACTTGAATAGTGATTATGGTTTGGCATTACAGTGTTTTAAGAGGTGAGACAATGCAAGCAATGTGAGTCAAAGAAAGGCAGCAGATATCTAATTCACTGATGACCAAGAGTCGGGAGATGATAGACCGTGTTTGTTACAAAACGGTTTCTATAGTATATATAGTGAAGACACTGTGGTAAAAACTCTTTTTCTCTGTCAACAGTGATAGCTCACTATACTATTTGTATAATCCTAAAAGTTTGTTGATATTATCTAACTGGATTAAAACAGTGTTTCCTGGACTAGAGTTTTGAAATTCCAATGTAATTCCAGTATATTTTATTTAAAACTCCAGTATATATTGACTCTCAGAACCAAACAATCCCTATTTTTAAAAGTACATTAAATGATATAAAGTTTGGGTTATTTCTATCATAATTACACATTTTTACTTAAAGAATATTCAACTGTATTGACACTGAAAAATGTATGTTTGTATTATTGTAAATAATTAGCATCTCTTAGTGGTGACCAAGGTTTTTCTGATAATCTTGAACAATGTGGGTCTTTATTAAGAACCTGTCCATCTTGAGAAACAGTTATCTGTATTTATAGATGCCCTGGACAGGTTTTAGATGGCAATAACATGTGTTTCAGAGACTCTTGAAATATGGCTAGACCAATTATCTTCTGGTGTTCTGAAGCCTTATCGTCATCACTTTAAAACATATTTCAACAAGCAGTACAACCACCACACTTCCAGATAACCTTGTGGATCCCAAATTCAGATAGCTGCATTTAAGTTGGTGACAAGAGAATATACATGAAATATGGGCCAAATCCCTAGTTTCTTAAATCCAAAACTTAATTTTATCTTTGTTGACATGAAGTGGTAAATTAAAGGTCTGGGTTTGGTTGTTGGGTTTTCCCTATCATTATATCGGTCTTCGTTATAGCTTAATATCTATAAAAAAAATTAAAACCTTATGCTATTTTAAATAAAGGATTTAAAATAATCTGTATGAAAAAAATGCATTAAGCAAAAAATTGTGTATTAAATAAAATTATAGAATATTAGGAAAATGGTAGAGCAATATTTTGGTTAGAAAAAAGTATTTGATAGGTAGGCCTCCCTTTGATGTTGGGTACCATTCACAAACTTTTATAAGCAAATTAGTCTAACCATTTGATTTACAAGAAGTGTAGGTACAGGGTTATCTTGATCTCTTAATTTAAAAATTCCTAGTTTAGAGAGCAAAACACTAGAGTCGTATCGTAATTATTATAGTTATTAAAGATACAATATAAAATTGTGTTAGCATACTTACTCTGTACGTCCGTTATTTCAAACATTATGTTTCAAATTAACTAAATGTTAGTACACAATAAATTATCGAGGTGGTAATTAACGGTCGTAAGAGTGACAATAATAATTATTTGGACGAACGAATTATAAAAGAAACTTCATAACCTACAAAGCATCCACGTCATAAGTAATGACATTTTCAAAAAAAAAAAAACGAAATAGTGCTTTTTTAATCATGGGAGGTTATTAATAAATATTTTAAAAAATTAATACTAATCTAATGAATCCACTTCATAACTTTATCAACGACATTTTGTCAGTAAATGCAAGTGGTGCATTTTTAGTTTCTCCAGAATGATTTGCTAGTTTAATAATTATTTTGTACATACACGATTCTACCATATTGTAACCATTTATAAATATTTCCCTTTAAAAACTTTAATTTCTTAAGACAAAGACACTGCTCTGACCAGTCGTTGAAGATTTTGCTTGCAGTATTTGACGTGATCAGCGCTAGCACTGTGATCGCTATAAATAAGGTTTTAATAAAAAATGTAATACAAAGGGTTTATTAGATTTAGGAAAATATAATAGTAGATGCTTACCAGAACTAGGATAAATAAATATTTAAAACCTAATAATTTAAAATATAGCACCATCTGTGATAAATTATTTAGATAATTAATAAGGTTACAAGGAACCTACCCATTAGGTCCTACTTAAGGTGATTCGACCAGCAAGCTTCTCCTAGAATGGCTATAACATGTTGACACTTGACAGGGAATGTTTAACATGGTTGAAGGGGGAGGGGGGTTGTGAAGGGGTTAGGGGGAGGAATGGGCAGTCGGAGTTGGAAAGTAAGGCGAGAATACTAGCTCTTTGTTCACAACAGTGTTGTCATAACACTACCTCTTTTTTTCCACTAAGAAACTTCCCTGATAGAAAATAAATGTCACCGCATGGCTCACCCGGGAGTTGTGGCTTGAGTTTGAATCCTGGCTACTAAGATTCATATAATATTAATAATCTAAAATAATGAACTTATTACACGTGTCACAAAGTATTTATTGTACCGAATAACTACTAAGCCCATATTTATAAATTGTGTTTTTAGAAGAATAAAATAAGTACTAGTGATACTAAGCAATTTAATGAAATAATTTGAGTGATAAAAGTTCAAAGGCTCTTATATTATTCTTTTAGCAACTAGTCTTACTATCCATTAGTAGTATACTTATATGTACTAATTATGTTAGGAATTAGGAAAGCTGAATTTAGAGGAAGGGCACTCGCATTTGCGTAGAGTGAGAAACCGTTTATAATAAAACTACCCTCAGTACACTGGATCGTAATCGAACCCCAATCTCTCGGTCACAATGGTCTGGTCTACGACGAGAATGACGCCTTAGAGACCATGTTGGTACCAGAACAAGTTTTAGAGTTATTTATGCATAGTAAAAAAGGATTACTTTTCTTTATAATTATAATAGTTAACAGAGCTCATGATGAGTCCCTTACAAACTGGCCGACAAGCCGTAAAAATGTTGGGATGGCACGTGGATAAGAAGGCAAAGTGATCGACAGCCAACTGGTTTACCAAATAAATAAAAATATTTCAAAGCTTGAGTGTGTCAATTGATCGGCTCGTTTAGGACCATGTGATCTACACTAATATTATAAAGAGGAAAGATTTGATTTTTGTTTGTAATGAATAAACTAAAAAACTACTGAACCAATTTTAAAAATTATTTCACTAATATAAAGCTACCAATATAAAGCTACATTATCAGTGAGTAACACAGGTTAAATTAAATTTATTCCTCATAAAAATGTCGCTAGTCACTCATATTTTATGGTAGAATCTATGATGATTCTTCAATATGTTTGTTGAAAATAATAATGCGGGGGAAGGGTCTAGTAAGATATACAACTGTTCGACATGAGAGAACCTGCTGGTATACATAAGTCGAGATGGATTCAATGAACCAATTGACCGACAAATTAATACATTGCATACAACGTGTTCGACAACAAAATCGTAAACGGAAAATAGCAAGTAAAGTCTGTGAAATTTAATTTTTTTAATATAATTTAAAACTCTAATAAATCAACATAATTGTGGTCACATGGTCCAATGCGTCAATATCCCATTGAACTAAATTACTAGTGCTGATAATATTGGGGTTAGAATCCCGGTCATACATACAGAGGTATTCACCCCCCTAAAAGCTTATTCCATATCCCTCCACCCAAATGAGTGCATATTTCCTTAAATTTTACCGTTCTCATTGCTTATCCGACGTATAGCTCAAACTGGGAGTGAGAAGCTAAGTAAAAAAATACCAAGATAGTGGATTTTTTTAGCACCGCGTCTTACTACCCATTCGGGTTATACGCTATTTTTGTGGACTAAAATCATTATTAGTATGGAATCCATTTTCTAAGTTGGTTTTTTTGGGTCAACCAGTTGGCTGTCAATCCTTTTGTTTGCATATGCATTTGTTCAACCAGTTGGTACAAGTCATGTCCTACTTGTGTCGGCCACTTGATCCACATTGCTCCTGCTGTAGATCCCTTGTCTTTCTTCCCCTTTGTCCTCCCATGTCGGCCAGTTTGGGATTTATCAGTTTGCCTGCACCCATAACGAGGGTAGAGTCGAAATTCTCATCTTATTTGGTTTGCCAGTGACAGGGAGATCAAGGTTAGTATTGCAGCAGGATGTAATTAGGTGTTCGGTTCTACCTCTACACAAATGCTGAGACATTTTCTAAAAAATATAGCTTAACTTGCCCTCCACAATTAATCAGGTGAAGTCCAACGCCTTAGCTCAGTCGTTACCAAGTCCGCCTGCTGAGCTAAGGGTCCCGGATTTGATTCCCGGCATGGTCTAAAAATTTTAATTTAAGAAATATGGGTTTACCCTTTCATAGTGATGAGTTAATGGCTAGGGGATGAGGGGTGTTGTGTTTGTACTTGATTTAAGAACATAGCATAATTATTACATAAACTTGTAAACCGAATGGGTAGTAGGACGCGGTGTTAAGTTAGGTGGATATCCCGAACGTGTGACAAGATGTGAAGTACTGTTATAGAAAATTACACTATATCATTACATTGTGACTTTTAGAAGGAGTGTTTATTTAATGTTATGGTAAAAAAAAATAGTAAAACATATTGAGAGCTTCAGAAATCCCACAGTAATTCACAATTTTATATAAGCCGCATGATATAGGGGACAAGTTCTATATACTAAAGATTAAAATAGTTACATGCTCATTATCTTTACACGAGTGATTTTAAAATCCTATACCAAATTCAAAATATAAAAAATAATAATGACACTCACTATATTTTGAAAAAATAAAAAACTCAAGGGCCTCTACTAAGTTTTCAAAGTCTAAATTCACGCACTTAATACCATTTTATCAACAAACGGTTCTAAAACAGAATATTATTGTAATATTATAAATGTAGCTTATCCATTGCCTTCGTTTGGCGTGTCACTCCTGAACCTGTCGTTGGTCGGAATTATTTGCCATAGATATACGTATTTTCTTCTTAATTAAATATATTTTGAGTGGATGAAAGATAATGCAAACATCTCAACTTTTCCATATCCCTAGTTAGTTTTGGCTTACACACACACACTTGGTATTAAAATTATCGAAAATTTCAAAATGTCCTAGAATTTTAAAATATTTAACAGAATGGCTAGCAATAAAAAAAAATCAAGAATACAGCCATTTAAGAAACATTAATATATTTCTATTGAATTTAAATTTGGTAAGAGTAATTATTATTATTATTAATTCACTAATGAGAATAAGGTATATTATTAAAAGTTTAACAAATATATAAATAACATTAGTTTAAAAACAAACACTCTATTAAATTCTGTCAAAATTAAAATTTACCGAAAGAGATTATTTTAGAAATTACAAGCTTAAATTTTTATAAAATGTAACTTGCTTAATTTCTTACGGCTAGCTGTAAAATTTATAGTTGGCCTTTATGTAAAATTAAAATGCAAATATCATAATACGTAAATAATTAAACAAGTTATTATTTTAAAAATGTGACAAAGTTAAATTTGTAGAGTACAAACACCGAAAACTACAGTAATAAATTATAAACAACATATTAGGAACTAAAATACCATCCTAATAGGCCTACATGAATGTTATTATGGTTTCACAACCCTTTTAGAAACTGCGAATTGCTGCATTCTTTCTAAATACTAGTAATATTTCAACTTTATGATTCTGGATAAATAATAATAGTAATAATAATAAATAGTATAGTATAAATTTAATTCATAAAATAGTAAATAGTTTTTACAAAATATTGGCACAAACTCTTGGAGAAATATGTTTTTTTTCTCAAGAAATGATTTGACTTTATAGATTTTATCGTGATCCTTGTAGTTGAGAGGAATTTCAAAAAGGTTATAATTTTTAATCCAATGATCATAATGTTTGTTGAACTCTCTCCACACAGTAAATTTATAATTATAAACAATCCATCCTGATATTAAAAAAAATTCTTAGTAGCCCAGCTGAAGTATTGAATTTGAAACACTACTAACTCATATCCTCAAGTTTTTTATTTTTTCTGG
>CABFOW010000931.1:0-11777 GCA_902141385.1 Timema californicum
CTGGAGGGTTGACTGTATATCAGGAGAGAGAGGTTCAATGGTGTGGACAGAGCTGCTCCTAGTGTATGGAGGGTTGACTGTATATCAGGGGAGAGAGCTGCTCCTAGTGTAGGGAGGGTTGACTGTATATCAGGAGAGAGAGGTTCAATGGTGATGACAGAGCTGCTCTTGGTGTATTGAGGGTTGACTGTATATCAGGAGAGAGAGGTTCAATGGTGAGGACAGAGCTGCTCCTAGTGTCTGGAGGGTTGACTGTATATCAGGAGAGAGAGGTTCAATGGTGTGGACAGAGCTGCTCCTAGTGTATGGAGGGTTGACTGTAAATCAGGGGAGAGAGCTGTTCCTAGTGTATGGAGGGTTGACTGTATATCAGGGGAGAGAGCTGTTCCTAGTGTATGGAGGGTTGACTGTATATCAGGAGAGAGAGGTTTAATGGTGAGGACAGAGCAGTTCCTTGTGTATGGAGGAAACACGGGAGTCTTTATAATATTATGGCATTTTTATGTAGGTCTGGTGTGTTTGGTATGTGTTGAGTATAGACACTTGTAAATAGAGATCACTCAATTGGACGATTCAAATGGATAAAGCGTCCTTAAGAGTAAATCGGACCTATGATACGGCTAGATAAGTGTTATAATCCCTTTCTCGCTTATAGAGCGTTTTTTTCCTAAATCTTATTTTACCCTTTCTCCACACCAAATTAATGTACACTTACTTAATATGTGTGTATTTATTAATGTTTATATATATATGGTTATCTAGTAAATTAATTTACTAAAAAATAGAATATTATTAAATATAAAGATTTAATTTTATTACTGTTCTACATATATTATTTTAATAGATTAGCAATTAGCATTATTATTTTATGTTAATGTCTATTTACTTTAATATATTTTCTAGTGTTTATTTCCGATCTTGTCTAAGATAAACTTAAAAAGAAGAATGAAATAAGATGATTTGGAAAAAAAATCCGTTATCCGACGAGATATATAAACGCAAGACTTCGTATTTCTTATTTAGTGGCCGCATTATCTGTTATACAATTACTAACACCAAATTACTATTTTCTAATTATTTCTTTAAATCATTGCTTAATTCTTACGTCATCGTTTCACACACCACTTATACACCACGCTCCACTAACATCTACTTTAATAGATGGCTTATGATGTGCTGTTTCTTTCTTGACGTGACATGTTGCTACATTATAAGAGAAGTGTACCTACAATTACTACAAGTGGAATATAGGGGGAAACTATTTACATCCAAGTCCCCTTTAATTGTGACGGAAATTAACGTGTAGTAGGTTAATTTTAATTGTAAATTTAAGAAAATTTTATATACTAAATAAATCATCTCTTATATAAATCTTTAAATTTGATTCTTTACCCATTTCAATTTTTTTTTAATATTTGCCATAGCCAAAATGACATTTTAAGATAAACTTTTCTCATTTTTAGAACGTTTCTCATTAAATGTTATTATAACCATAACAAATAATACATAATTGTTGAGACTACCACCTAAAGATAATTGCGTTCATTTCCACACCACCTTGAAGTTATCTTTCATCAAACAACAAATGCCAAACATCACAATAGGAAAAGTTGTTGAAAAATGACCCAACCGATTTCGATTACATTTTGCTGGTTTATTGATTTATTTGTACCCTTCATTTTCTTTAAAATATAGCAATCTTCCCGTTCATTATTCCTTTATGCTTAAGATTATAAATTAGGTTCATAGTGTAATCCTTTAACGAGAGTAAAGGTAAGTCTGCTACCTTTAAAAATGAACTTAGTGTTGATCAGTGATTATTAATCTTAGGGGCCACGGCTAAAAGTTTCTTGGGGACCTCGAAAAAGTAATTTAAAATGTTATTTGCTTAATAGTGTAGTCAATTATCTTAAATTTTTACCTTATGGAAGAAATAATTTTATGGCCGTAAGCATGTAAGCATAGAAGACTCTCAATTTTCCGGGGTAATGGAGGGGGAGGGGAAGCACGGATAATCGAAATCACGGATAGTACAAATAATCCCCAACTGTTAACCATAACCATTCAAAATTTTCTGCTCTTTGTTTCTATTTATAAACGCAGAAAGGGATTTTCCACTGTGAAAAATATTAAAACTTATCTACTCCTGCATGCTAATAGCATTAATTAATATAATTGAAACAAGAATAGAGCAATTAATGGTAAATGTTCAACGGCAGAGGTCCCATTAGATACATTTAGGTAAGTTAATTTCTGTTTTTTTTAATCTCTTAGTGGCTTTATTTACTGATTATAATAACAATTTTAAAATAAAATTAATAATAAATACGTTAATAAAAATTAGGGGGTCACGAAAATATTATAGTATATTTAGGGTGCAATGAGTAATTAAATGTTAAGGACCACTGGTGTAGAGTATGTAGTCATGTTGTATATTAATACAGTGAAGTGTTTGTTTGTGTCAATAAGCCTAGCGCGATATCTACCATTAACAGAGCTCTGAAAACTAACACATGCACCTAAAAACAGGAAAATTAAAATATCTAATAAATATTTTACTATTTAATAAACAAACTGGTTGTAAGTAAGACAATATTAATAAAATGTTGAGTTTATTTGTCTGTCATGAGAAATTCACCATATCTATAGCAATCAAAAAGTTTTGGAATTTTTAAGAATAATTAGGATGTTAGTACGAACATTTGCTCTTCTCCTTCATATATTAGGCTCAAACTTCATCTTTATTCTTCTTCATCTTCTCCATCTTCTCCTTCTTCCTCATCTCCTTCTTCCTCTTCTCCTTCTTCCTCTTCTCCATCTCCCTCTTCTCCTTCTTCCTCTTCTCCATCACCCTCTTCTCCATCACCCTCTTCTCCATCACCCTCTTCTCCATCACCCTCTTCTCCATCACCCTCTTCTCCATCACCCTCTTCTCCATCACCCTCTTCTCCATCACCCTCTTCTCCATCACCCTCTTCTCCATCACCCTCTTCTCCATCACCCTCTTCTCCATCACCCTCTTCTCCATCACCCTCTTCTCCATCACCCTCTTCTCCATCACCCTCTTCTCCATCACCCTCTTCTCCATCACCCTCTTCTCCATCACCCTCTTCTCCATCACCCTCTTCTCCATCACCCTCTTCTCCATCACCCTCTTCTCCATCACCCTCTTCTCCATCACCCTCTTCTCCATCACCCTCTTCTCCATCACCCTCTTCTCCATCACCCTCTTCTCCATCACCCTCTTCTCCATCACCCTCTTCTCCATCACCCTCTTCTCCATCACCCTCTTCTCCATCACCCTCTTCTCCATCACCCTCTTCTCCATCACCCTCTTCTCCATCACCCTCTTCTCCATCACCCTCTTCTCCATCACCCTCTTCTCCATCACCCTCTTCTCCATCACCCTCTTCTCCATCACCCTCTTCTCCATCACCCTCTTCTCCATCACCCTCTTCTCCATCACCCTCTTCTCCATCACCCTCTTCTCCATCACCCTCTTCTCCATCACCCTCTTCTCCATCACCCTCTTCTCCATCTTCTACTTCTCCCTCTTCTCCTTCTCCCTCTTCTCCTTCTCCCTCTTCTCCTTCTCCCTCTTCTCCTTCTCCCTCTTCTCCTTCTCCTTCTTCCTCTTCTTCTTCTTCCTCTTCTTCAGGTATAGGCTTAGGAGGAAAGAACCAATCCCAGCATCTAGACTCGGCCTTACTTCTCATGTGTTTATTTTGACCCATATAGCTTCTCCTGAAACCATGCTCCATTATGCTCAGTCCATCACCATCCATCTGCTTTTCCTTCATCGGATCGGAGGAGATTCTTCTGGTGAAACTGACCACGTCACTATCTTCTTTCTCGGACTCATTCGTTAACTGAACTACAGACTTGCTCTGAAACATTATGATAAACAAAGAACTAATCGAAATAATTTTAATATTGAAAATATAAGTATGTGGGTTAACCCTTTTGTAATTTTTTACCACAATCATTCTTATTTCTAATGTTAAATATATCATTTGATATGGGTAATAGGTTGGAATGTTTAGGTAAACTTTTAATTAGCAATAACGATATTATTTAATGAGGTGGTCTGGATTGAACTAGTTCAAGATAGTGATGGGATATAATTAGGTGGCGTACTTATAAGAATAAGACAATGGGCGTGTTCGATTTCCTCCACGAAAGCTGATTTAATCCCCCCCCTTTTTTTTTATAAAGGTCACTTAATTCTATGGTCGAGTTCCTCCACTGGGTGTGTTAAGGGAGGGGGAGGAGGGATTAATTACTTCACTTTGGTGGCGGGGAGGCATAAAGAAGGGGATGGGGGTTGAGTTCCTTCACGACACCTGAAGGAATTGATAATAAGTGTAGTTAGTTATTTTCTACATATACTTATGGTTACTAACCAACTTAATTTGACCTAACGTTTCATGCATTAACAAATTATTTTTTATGTAATTTTGTAACAAATTTGGCTAATTTCTAGATATACTTATGGTTCTTACCCAACCTAACTTAACCTATCCTTTCATGTATCAACAAATTTCGTTCTTATATAATTTTGTAATTTACTGTGTGGAGATCCGTTCCTTGAGGTGTAGTGAATGAACTCGACATTGATATCGGACTAATTCTCTCCGTGGGGGAACTTGACATCTCCGGCGGCAATGAGATTTCGAGTTCTTACTGCTGTAGAGTCAGTTTAAGTAGTTAATATATTTTCCCAACTTTCTCCAAGCGAACATTCTCATTTAACCATTAGAATAGTATAATTATAGCTAAATAAATCTGATACTATAACTCAAAATGACTCAACTTTTGGGAATCACTAACTAAAAAATTATTTATCATTGGTTTCAACAATATTCTTAAGTCTTTTTAACGGAAAATTCTAGTAAACTACAAATGTATAATAATAGAAGGGCATACATAGTCCTCAAAAAATAAAAAATAAAATTTTGAGTTATGTTTATATTTTAATATGTAATTTTATGATTATTATAGTTATTACCAAGGTAACGTTCCCTTTTCAAAACAACAGATTGTATTATCACACGAATTATGAGTTAATTTAAATATAGAACAAACACAACATCTGGCCCAAAGCCATTAATTTATCACTGTAAAAGAGGAAACCTACAAATAACAAAATTAATAATATCTAAGCAAAGAAAGGAATCGAACACGTGATCCTTAGCTTAGTACATAGATAAGATAACGAATGAGATAAGGTGTCAGATTTTATGCTTTGTGAGTGAGAACGTCAATTTAGACGGTTATATAGCCTAAAATAAATATAGACTATACAATTATTAAATTATATTTATATTTTTATTGTATATTATTTGAGTTTAAATTGTCGTTTAAAAGATTTTTTCTGTATTTCCGACATAACCTTGTGGCAGTGAAATTGAATTTCTTTTGTTTTTATCAATAATATAAACTATAAGTAATTGTGTTTTCTTAATCCCAGCGCGTTCACAGTGCACACACAACTGCAAAATTTTGCAATTTTTTTGTTTTCATTCAAGATAATTACATTAATTCATCACTACCAACTGTGGTAACTAAACCCCCCTCAGTCTAAAGCGCTAGTTTCGTATTGAGCTAAACTGCTTATGACAGGGAGATCGAGATTAGAAACTCAATTAGATGAACTGTGGGTCCTTAGTGGTTTTCCACTCTCCCTCCATGCAAATATGGATTCACTTCTTCTAAAATTTAACCTTCCCAATTCCTAGACCATTAGCTTAATTATTAAGAGAACCCGAATGGGTGCTAAAATAACTATTAATGTAATGTGTTCTAAAGCGTAACCCTCCCATTAAAGTGGCTTCCGTTTGGCGAAGAGGCTAGGGTTCAAATCTTGGCTGGGTGCACTATAAGTGTGTTTTCTTAGACAGGATTTATCACTGTGATTTAACAACCCCTTCATCCCACTATTGGATTTTTATTCTATAAATTAACTTTATTAAGGTGCGGCAGACGGGAGAGCGAGTAATTTTACAGTTTTTATAGCATTACATTTTATTGGCCAAAATAAATCAAATATTTCTCCAGTAGCAACATGAATAACTTATTATTATTATTAGCATCGCGTCTTGCTACCCGTTCGTGTTATACGCACTTACGATAATGTGTAATGGTAGGGTGATTGTGAGATGAAATGTAGGACCTACAGTTTAACGTGGGATCCGAACCACGGTGGAGGCCTGGCATTCCCCAAATTCGCAAGATGTCTTGTCAGAGGTGAAGGAAGGGTTTGGGCAATCAGATAAATCTGTGCCGGGACCGAGGATTGAACCCCGGACCCCAGTACAAAGTTCGACATCTTTCCCCTAGACCACCAGGTCACCCAATTTGTGTACGATTGGTTAAATTGGGATTGAGTAGAGGATAACACATCACATTTAAAATTTGAACTATGTTTAATATATAGGTTTAATTAAGTATAATAAATATTTAAAAGGGATGATCGTGATCTACAATATAAAACTTTTTCGCATAAAAACAAACATTTTATGTTTGTTTTTCTGCGAAAAATTTCCTTGATGGTCTTTTACTGAACACGTATTTTTGGCATATTTTTTTCAATATTATAACACAATAAATGGGAGTTTTGTGTGAATGTGTCTTACCTTTTAACTTTCTTAAATAATAGTTTCGTAGGCACTGTCGTATTTTTCAGCGTTAACCAGTGACGTCAAACAGGATTATAGGCTTCCCTTAGAACCCTGTGTACACCTACAATAGCAGAACTTCAGCTGCCGATCTGTCCTGGTAATCAGAAAGAAGGAAGCCTGTATTCCTTCTGTACGCGCCATAAAAGTGATCGAAGCTACCTACCTCTATCCTTACCGCTCTGGCGAGCGCAACCAGCAACAACAAGGTCAAACCAATGCGGATTGTCTTATTTCCGTCCCACGTCGATCGCCGATGTACCATCTTGTCGGTCTTGACAACTGCTAACCCTTTTCGGAACTCTTCTAAAATAGATATTCTTGAAAGGACGATAGGGCAAGCCTTATCAAATAAGTGGATGTTATTGCCAACATTAAAAGTATAAAACATGTCTTTAGAAATCTTCGGCCGCTTAAGTCATCGTTTCGTTCTGAGAATCGATACTGAATATAACACACTCTTAATTTTAATCTCCAATTATTAAAAGTTTAACTAACTATCAAACTTAAAAATAACATTCATGCTTGTCATGTTTTTATTGGAAGTGTATTAATAACATTTATATACTCGTTCAAAAACTTATAGGTAACAATAGAATATCATTCTGATTTCTTTTTAAGTGATTTAATAGATATATTTAATAAATGGACTATCAAAAGTTAATTTATATAATGAAGGAACAATGGATACAAATATTTGAGGTCAAGCCAAGATAATAGTAGGCATATGTTGAATAAAAAATAAATGCTATATTTAACAAATAATTCCTATTTTTACAAATTTTTCAATTTCTTTTGGGTGTTAATTATTTTGTAACTGTTTTAATTATATATAAAGATTTTAAATCTGATCAACGAATCGATCAAGCATTTAGCTTCAATTTGGTATGTAGTGTGACTACTCCAAGAATATAGACTTATTTCACCCATTAATATTAATAGGACTATTTACAAACATATATAATTATAATCAAAAGGACGTAAGTAATTCATCGTCATTAACAGCTCCCATCCACTAGCTGGGTCCATTTAGAACATAAGCCTCTCTGTAATTGTATGGGTGACTTAACTAACTACAATTAGTAATCCAAAAATACAAGATTAACCTCAAATAAGAATCTATTTGCCAATGGACAGCAACGTTTCCGTGGGCCAATGCTGATCCGTGGACCACCGGTTTGGAAACACTGTTCTAGCTGACGTCTAAATAAGTGATTTTATTTCTCTCTTATGCAATATATATATATATATATACTACACACTCTACATTTCTTCCATGTCGCACTATGTAGAACATTTTAAACTGCATGCAAAAATAATATTTTTTTCATAGAAAATAAAGAGCATGTCACTTCTCTATATTATTATTATTATTATTATTATTATTATTGGCACAGCGTCTTACTACCCGTTCGGGTTATACGCCCTTACGCTAATGTGTAATGGTAGGGTGATTGTGAGATGAAATGGAGGACCTACAGTTTAACGTGGAATCCGAACCACGGTGGAGGCCTGGTATTCCCCACATTCACAAGATGTCTTGTTAGAGGTGAAGTAAGGGTTTGGTAATCAATAACAAATAATATAATTAGACGGTACCATAAACTATCTAACGTAATATGCAAATGTTGTCGATGTTTAAAAAGTGTGGTGGTTTTAGGAGAGCTTCGAATGTGGGTTCTTGTACCAGAAATGGTTCAACTTGAACTTTACTAACACACTATAAGCTCCGTAGGGTCAATCATAATAAACCCGCGCTTGTCGTATTGAGCTCGACTGCTGAGGACGGGGAGATTGAGGTTCAATTCTCGGTCGGGTGAACTGGGGGTGGTTTTTCCTTAATGGTTTTCCGCTCTCCCTCCACGCAAATGCGGGTTCACTTCCTCTAATTCAACCTTCCCAATTCCTAATCCATCGGAGTAATTAGTACTTAAAGCGTATAACCCGTAAGGGTAGTAAGACGCGGTGCTAAATATTATAATTATTTAGCTGCGGGTAAACTTTATACACAGTTAAAACATGTACTAAAACTATTTTGATAGGCGTATACGTGAAGTCAATTGATCTACAACAGTTACTTTTGATAAATAATATCAACACCTATAAAAACACTTCAATAATGTAGTAAACTGATGTATTAAACAAATAAGATGTTATGGTTGTTAATAACTCAGTATCATATTATTTAAACTTAAACACGACATCTGGACACGAGAATCGAATTCGCAACCTTTAGTCTAGTAAATCAATGCTCTTACATCTAGACTATCAATGAGTCACCCAAATCACAGGGTAATTCTTCACTCATATATTAAGGCAGAATCTGTGATGGACTGCCTTAAAATATGAAAGAATAATGGCCCTGGGCCACAGACAGATGATATACCCAGACACTCAACCTCCAGGTCAAAATGGTTGCGCTCCTCTTGGAAGCTTGAGTCCTTCACCGCTAGGATCACTGCGGTTAGTCCTATCATCAGCCAGCAGTTACACTAGCGCAGCCCAGTGTTGAAGGACACAAGCTGGCAGAAGGAGCGCAGGTAAGGTTGAGTCTGTTTATTACGTGTCTGTGTCCTGAGTACGGGAAGACTCATGGATAGCTCAATAGTAAGCGAAACGGCGTATTAATCCAAAGGTACCGGGTTTGATACTCGTATACAGGTGTCATTTTAAAATTCAAAGAATGAAATATAGTCAACTGTTTTTATGAAGAAAGTGTTAGTATTTTACAAGAATCATAAAATTAACTTTTTAACATCTTATTTGTTTAGGTCCGTGTCCGAAGAGTCCATACACTACAAACTTGTACACTTTAATTGCAAACTTTTGTTGGGAGCCAAAAAGTGACAAACATTTAAACAGAGTGTATACTGAAAAATTTAAAATGAGCATCTACGGAAATGCATAGTTAAAACTAGGAATAGTTGCAACTGTAGACGGCCGCCTAGCTTACGATTACATTCCTAGTCTTGAGACAATGTCATCTGTACTGATAATGTAAATTCCAGTTAGGGAAGAACGAACGGCCGGTTCATGACCCGGAGTTCACCCAGGGACAAACTGACTGACTAGCAACACAGTTGTGTCCGGTACTTCATCAGAGGATGTTGTTAAACTTAAGACAAATTTTAGAATAAAATATTTACAAAATTGGGTGGAATTAATTAATAATCCCAAGTGTCAATCTTATATTATATAATCCACCCTTTTTATTTCCCGGAAAAAATCCACTTTTCTTATAAAATATAATAAAATAAAGTGTTGTTCCTTGATTCAGTGAGCACAAAGAACTAGATGTTAATGTCTGACTAGGGTATAGTGAAGTTAACTGAATAGTCATCTCAAAATATGGATAGGGTGTAGAAAGCACGAATTTAGAAATTATAAAGGGGGAAAGGGGCACAGATATATTTATTATTATTATTAGCACCACGTCTTACTACCCGTTCGGGTTATACGCACTTACGCTAATGTGTAATGGTAGGGTGATTGCGAGATGAAATGGAGGACCTACAGTTTAAAGTGGAATCCGAACCACGGTGGAGGCCTGGCATTCCCCAAATTCACAAGATGTCTTGTCAGAGGTGAAGGAAGGGTTTGGTAATCAGATAAATCTTTGCCGGGACCGAGGATTGAACCCCGGCCGCCAGCACAGAAGTCTGACACCTTACCCCCTAGACCGCCAGGTCACCTAGATATATTTAACGGAGAAACATTTTCTTAAGCTGGTAGGCATATTATTCCTTATCACACTTCCTTCTTGCTAATTGTGTTGACCAATGCCCACTGCCCACCCATACTCTCCTACAACCTTGCAATAAGATGCAAAATAAAAATATCAGTGCTCTCACAACCTTATTGGTCACCACCACAGCCATCACCCTCCACTTCCATTGGTCTAAAAAAATATTACCTAAAGGGGGGAGACACGTGCCCCCTAAGACCACCCCTTAAATTCGTGCTTGGGGTGTAATGAGTTAACAGCGTATAACTCACTCAAGACAGGTAATAGAGCATAGTGAATTTGACTGGATAGAACCATTTCAATACATGGATAGGGTATTATGAGTATTACAGCGTAGAACTCGCTTAAGAGAGTGAATAAGATGTTTGGACTAGATAGAACTAGCTCAAGATAGGAATATAGGTTAATGAAATAGACTCTATAACTAGGTATGAATAGGAATAGGGTGTAACTTGGAGGACTGGGTATGACTGGCTCAAATTAGGGATAAGGTTGAGTGAAGTGGACTGGATAGAACTAGCTCAAGGTAGGGATAGGGTGTAATGAGGTTGACAGGATGAGGTGTAATAAGATAGATTGGATATAACCAGCTCAAGTTTGGATGTACTGAGGTAGACTGGGTAGAACTAGTTCGAAATAGGGTTAGGGTGTAATTAGATATACTGGATAAAACTAACTCAAGATAGCGATAGGCTGTATTCAGGTTAACTGGATATAACTACAGTCAACTTTCGATTCTACGACCTTTCACGGTTACCTGCAAAAGGGTCGTTATTTTGAAGGGGTCGTTATTGGAATTTTAACAGATTTTGTTCCACCCCTGACCTTCATACGAAAAAATTGCATTTTTTAGACAATACGTGAAAAAGTAAATAAAATAAAACCTACCTATTTCTCGAAGAAGGTACTCCTCTCACTCATTTCGTCAAAATTATAAGTTCGTATCAAATAAAAAAAATAATGTGGATCATCAAAAATCGTTCACAAAATCCAACCAAAAACGTAACCAAATCAAAATAACAATCTTAAACAATAGCATGGGTCGTCAAAAATTGTTCACAAAATTGTTCACAAAATCAAACCAAAATAGTAACCAAATCGAGAATCGAAATAACAATGGCAAAATCAAGCCTGGCGCGTGATGTAGCGGCAGTCGCACGCGGGGAAATATTGCCTTGCTTGTGGGAGGGGGTGGACAGAGTCAAGTGATATTGGCTGGCATTGATGAGGTGGTGTCTTTTTTTATACCTGACCCACCCTAGTTACTAGTAATACAGCGCTCACAAAGATAATTGCAACGCAGCGACCTAAATAAATGCAACAAACACATTTTACAGCCGATTTCCTTAAACTTT
>CABFOW010000931.1:11972-90055 GCA_902141385.1 Timema californicum
GAAGCTGTGTCAAGGGAGGTGTGCACAAGGAGTATTATTATTATTATTATTATTATTATTATTATTATTATTATTATTATTATTATTATTATTATTAGCACCGCGTCTTACTACCCGTTCGGGTTATACGCACTTACGCTAATGTGTAATGGTAGGGTGGTTGTGAGATGAAAATGGAGGTCCTACAGTTTAACGTGGAATCCGAACCACGGTGGAGGCCTGACATTCCCCACATTCACAAGATGTCTTGTCATAGGTGAAGGAAGGGTTTATTAATCAGATAAATCTTTGCCGGGACCGAGGATTGAACCACGGCCTCCAGCATAGAAGTCTGACACCTTACCCCTAGACCGCCAGGTCACCCGGATAGAACCAACTTGGATAAATAATGGGTGGCGTGTTTTTATAAAGCGTGGAAATGAATTTTCTAGTTTCTAATTTCATTGAATATATAAGTATTCAGTAAACTTACGCTATGGATCATATATAAATTGTGAAATTTATACATACATAGGCTTGAAAAAACATTTGTTCGTTTAACTATGATATAAATGGTTTAACTTAAGACAATGTTAATAATGATAATAATAATAATGGATTATTATGTATTATTAATTAATTATATATATATATATATATATATATAAGGTGTATATTGTCGAGTCATAAGCTCAGGTGTTTCAAATTTCAGCAGCAACAGGGCTATTTACTTAAGTGGGGTCAAACTACCACGGTCTTCACAACATGGCAGGCAATCGCTCAAAAATTAGTGGAATGGCTCGTGTGTGTTTTTTTTGCAACACCGCGGCTGTTTGGCATAGAGCGCCACTACAGGCCGTTATATGTCTGCATGGGAAGGGGAAAAATTATTTTGATCATGAACAATATTTAATGAATAAGAATTTAAAGATTATATTAATTTGAAAAAAAAGCATATTTTAAATATGGTTATTTATAGGTGAATAAATTTTAACCTATGGAATAGTTAATGGATTATATATAATTTTAGGTATTGTTTAGCTTGCAGCTTCTGAAATGATTGTGTATATCAGCACAGGACATCTTTTATAAGTCAAGTGCTAATATACACAGTCCTTGAGCTTATTATAGATTTAAATTAGTTGTTAACCTTTAATATAGAATTAATTCAACACCCAGCCACTATTCGTTAATTAATTACTTTGTAAAGGGAGACCTCAATTTTAACCCTTGATATATTTTTCGGCTATGCCGGAAATTGAATACGGAATTTTTATCCCACTAGGTAAACACGCTACCAGCAAAGTTAAGGTGTAAAGATAGTGAGTTAATTTATGATACAGGAATTTGGAGGGTGTTTGGTTGAAATACAAGCGATTTTTATGGAGTTAGCATTGGAAAAATATCAATGATAGATAACCCTAGTAAAAGAACACATTAGAAAGAATGTGCATTTTAAAGTGTTAATTCAGCATTGAAAAGATGTTAAACACACAAAAATAGTATGGAATATTTATCATTTCTCCAATTTAATTAATGAGACCCTTTTCATAATATTAATCATATTTACTTATTTTTTTGAATATTTTAATATTTGAATCTCCATCATTTGAACTATTACTAAACAAGCTTCGGTGGCCGCAATATTTATGGTACTACTCTCATGTTAAACTTGATTACTGATAACGCAGATATTATGGTTCGATCCTGGTTGGTTGTAATTATGGTGTTTTTCCTGTAATACTTTTCCACACTCTTATGTACATTTCATCTGAATTCAACATCTCTCATACCTTGACCATTGGCTTAATGATCACATAAGCAAATACCCAATATGGGTGGTAAGACGAAGCGATAAAAAAAACTATTACTATCTTTTAATCTAATATTATTAAATAAAGTGTACTAGAAAGTCTTATAAACTACAAATAAAATGACAAAAAATATTTTTGCGTTTGATAGAATCTAAATAATTTAATAATACCTATTTTTAGCTTAAAACAGAAAGGATAAGACAAAAAAATAAAGATGGAATATTAAATAACCATCCATGACCTGGTAACATATATCAGCTGATTGGTGCTTAAGAAAGATATATGATCTAATGGGATATGTATCCACGGGGCTCGGGTTTGTCGACCATATATGGTCTTTCTAATGAAGCTAGTACGGCACCCAAGAGGCCTTGGTTATTGAGAATAATGATGTTCCTACATAACTTGGAAACCTAATTAGTGCTCACAGCACTAATGATCTAGCAGTTTTCCAAAAAATATACTATATTTCTATTAAAACGTTTAATCCTCGAAATGCTAGCTTTTAATCAAAGCATCCCAGATATTATTTTTAAAACACATTTTCTAAAATATATTTTTAAATATAACGACAGTAATCTTTATATATTATAATTATATATAACCAAACCCTTCCTTCACCTCTGACAAGACGTGTATTAATCACAACTTGTGAATGTGGGGAATGCCAGGCCTCCACCGTGGTTCGGATCCCACGTTAAACTTTAGGTCCTCCATTTCATATCACAATCACCCTACCATTACACATTAGCGTAAGTGCGTATAACTCGAACGGGTAGTAAGACGCGGTGCTAATAATAATAATAATAATTATTATTATATATAATAATAATAATGATATGAGCGAAGTAAATTTATAATTTACTGATAAGTGATAATATTTATTTAATCTATGATATTTCGATGACCTTGTGGTCTAGGGGTAGGGTGTCGGACTTCTGTGCTGGGGGACCGGAGTTCATTCCTCGGTCCCGGTACAGATGCATCTGATTGCCAGACCCTTCCTTCACCTCTGACAAGATATCACAACTTGTGATGTGTGAAATGCCAGGCCTCCACCGTGGTTCGGATTCTACTTTAAACTGTAGGTCCTCCATTTCATCTCATAGTCACCCTACCATTAAACATTAGTAAAAGTTCGTATAGCCCGAACGGGTAGTAAGACGTGGAGCTAATAATAATCTATGATATTAGGTTCTTGAAAGTTCCATGATGCATTTCTATATAAGTACGTCAAATATCCATATCTTGCGCTAGATATGTCCAGTATACCTCATTCTCTATTATTTTTTAAAAATCCTAAACCCCTCATAACCCTATCCATATCTTGAGCTAGTTGTAATCCTAATAATAATAATAATTATTATTATTATTATTAGCACCGTGTCCTACTACCCGTTCGGGTTATACGCACTTACGCTAATGTGTAATGTTAGGGTGATTGTGAGATGAAATGGAGGACATACAGTTTAACGTGGGATCCGAACCACGGTGGAGGCCGGGCATTCCCCACATTCACAAGATGTATTGTCAGAGGTGAAGGAAGGGTTTGGTAATCAGATAAATCTGTGCCAGGACCAAGGATCGAACCCCGGCCGCTATTCCTAATAATAGTTCACCTAATATCCTGACAGTTGTGAAATTATTTAAAATCCCATTAAATTCAAATTAGATATTTATATTTTCTTTGCATCTAATAACAATACAGTGTGACACACAGAGATTATAGAAACTACACATTTATATAAAAAAATAATTAAATTCAACTTTTCTAAACGTCCATAAATTCTATGGTTTTCCAGGTAACTCAACGTGGCAGATACTTAATTCACAACGAAAGCACATTTATCACGGAACACTCTAGAGTAAATTGACATATCCACTATAGACCATAATAATTATTTGATTTTTTATCTATTAAAAAATTACTTCCGCCAGAATTGATGTAATTTTAAATAGATTTTTCAATGTTGATTTATGAGAATTTTTATTGATCCTTGCTTTTATATATTGGTTAGTTTTTAATAATTGACAATACATTTTGATTTTTCTGGCTCTTGATATGGTTGTAAAAGAAATATATTGTGATTACTGTAAACAACAGAATAATGGTCATTCAACCGCTAATAAAAGAACTCTAGTTTTATTCCTACTCTGATAACTAAGATATTTTAAGATTGTATGTATACCCTGATTTTGGTTGGAAGAACGGTACAGAACATTCAAACGTTTATTTGCTGCCAACATTGATAACATTTTAATGTATTATTTTTGTTATTCTATAGAAATTGATAATATATATATATATATATATATAAAATGACAGTTGCAGATAATATGAACTGCTGTATGAATATATTAAAATTGTTTTAGTACATTTAGTAACTAGCTTCTACTGTTCTTCCTACCAAAATCATACTTTATATGAGTTCGTCGTCTGATCAAATTTGCACTCGTGCTCAACATTTTCTGTATAGGTTTAAGATAATTTTCTTAACACATATTAAGGCTAATAAAAATGATTTTTTTTAGTCAACTACGTACACCTGAACTCAACTTTACCGTCCCCGTGGTGTAGTTGTCATTGAACCTGACTACGAACCTAGGGGTCACGGGTTCAATTTCTAGTTGGTAGCTTGCGTATTTTTCTCGAAAGGGGAACTATCCCAACGGTCAGGGTTTGTTTAATTACGCTTGAGATAGGTTTAAGTGATTTCACTGGTTCCACATCCTCATACTCACCATCCCTATCAACTCATCTCATCAGGACATGGAAAGAGTCTTCATAGAAAGTATGTGCTATTAGTACATTCGGGCATCCTCTGAGCAACGGCACATTACTACTGGGTAATATTTCCACTAATGGGCTACGAATGCTGTAGCCCGGACGTACAAAATTATAACACGACTTAAAAACTAAAATAATTATATAAATAATACCCTACACCCAATAATTAAGTTGTCAAAATTATTCACTTTGAAAATGACCACGCTCCACACCTTCATAATCACTATCATCACATCATCTCATCGCGAATACGACATGTGGACAACCTGCTATGGTGTAACCTGGACAACGTTCTTTATCATCAGAGTGGCTAATAGTCTACACATAAGGTGACCAGACTTGAATGTCATATCCCTTCCGTTAACATATGACATAAGCTAAAAAAAAATACTATTTCATGAAACTCAAGATACATGTAGTTTATGAAAAATATAAATTTCGTTCAATTTACCCATATAGGGCTCAGAGACTATAATCAAATGTTGAGTTTCTGATATACATCAAATCAGGTACTCAAATTAATATTGTGCGCTTTCAGTACGTCGTAGCCCATGTGACCATATATATGGTAATGTCACCAAACACTTAGTCAACATTTTATATTGATGCATTGATTGACAAAACATCCGTTTTCTTGAAGCTATCGTTCCTCAGAGCAAGAGGTTAACGTATTGTAGACTTGGCTTAAGAAATGGAGGAAAAAGGGGTTTGGAAGGGTAATATTGGTTTAAATGCGTTTTCACCATGACTGCCATCAGCGGCAATGATGCGTGACTCGAGGTTATAACCAAATCGGTTAATCAATGAACAAATAGATTACTATCCCAAGTAATTGCATCATCGAAACCCTGTTCAGACATCCATGTCGCGATGCAGATTAGGGGAAAGATCCACTTCACATTGACACACAAAATGTCTGGTAGTTTATATGAGAACCTTCCTCAAAGTCTCACCTGTGTCATTTAAGATCGCGTCTGGCACGTAAGTTATTACCAGACAATTCCTAAGGATAGGTTCTAGACCTCCCTTAGAATCTTCGGCTGCTGTATTCTTGAACAGGATGAGGGGTGATAATTCCTCTCACATCTAGGAACAAGACGTTGTAGATGGATTTACATAATCTATTCAGTGAAGGTAATAGATATGCACTTGAGAATACGCTAATGATGGTATGCTGTAAGGCTCTTGGGATGCTGTCTGGGAGCATCAAGAGTTGGGCCAATTATGGCAAAGAAATAACAAAGGAAAGATTATACTAACGCTAAAAATTAGAAACAAACAAAACTTAACAAGAGTGGGGTGGTATTTGAATGTTACGCTAGAGTCTATTCACGTTGACATGCATGAGAGTAAGAAGAGAATTTGACTCCAAGTATAGCAGGTTAGAGCATTCCTAGAAAACCGAAGAGTATTGCCTTAAGGACCACCTAAATGAGAGGAAGGGAAAGCAAGGCAAAACCTGTGATATTATCGTGATTTCGACTTTGGGATGGTTATTTTTAAAGCATTTAGTTTTGGTGGAGAAACTAATTGGGTTGATGATCTCGATAAGCAGTTATGTGAGGGGATTATATAAATGTCTGTTTTTCCCGCCTCATCTTGACTTGGTAATAATGTCGAGCCGACCCAAACACTATCGGATTTATCCTAGATGTTAGACTATTGATAGATTTTCAACCACTTCGTTAACTTTATTAAATTAGCATTTGGTGCTATTATTTTTAATTATATATGATATTTATTTTTAATAAATAAAAAATAGAATTATCCTAGGTATCAATTCTTTAGCACTCATTTTTTTTTAATGACGCTTTCAACGTTGCAATTGTATTGCTCAATTTAGGCCGGTGACAGACTGACGTTAAGGTCGCAGCGACATAAACGCCAAGACTGTCACCGGCCTTAGCCTACAATTCGATTTGATGGTATCATTTCAGTATAATTACAGTTATATTATAACATAAATATTTATAGTATTGTATTTTTAGAAAATATTAGGAATATTATATATATTAATGAGAAAAATTGAAAATGTTAGACATTATATAAGATTATAACATTATAATAACCTATTGGTGATCCTGTTAAGTTAAATAAAGTACCATACTTTTGTATGTCTATGACTTTATTAGTTGATATAACCTCTTATTATATATATATATATATAACCTCTTATTATATATATATATAACCTCTTATTATATATATATATAACCTCTTATTATATATATATATAACCTCTTAATATATATATATATAGATAGATATTTAAAGAAAAACATTTATTATATACTTGGCAAATCATAGTTAAATATTAAATAATGAAAGATAATCTTTAAAAATGTTGCCAATTACTTTGTGGGAATATATTTTGTGAACTATTATCTTGCACCTAGCCCCTCTCAAACTTATTAACATTTAAACAAAATAGTTGGAAACAGATATTGAGAAATCAATATTTGTTTGGTAGCTTTGAGAAAACCCTCATAAACTTTTTGTTTCTTCATTAATTTTATAGTATGTAAAAAATAGGAAAGAAATAGATTTAAATATTAATATAAGAAACAAAGTTTAATAGGCTTATGCTACAGATTTACCTAAGAAGAAACAATATATCAAGACTAACATTTCTTAATTAAAATATAGAAATAGTATTTTTTTTTATATATTATGGTCACTAGGCTATATAAGATAAAGCCAATTGTAAGAAAATCCACACCACAATGTTAATAAAACTTCACATGTGAGACAATCACGTATATTGATGTTTTATTTTATGTTCATTCTCTAAAGTCTAAACTATAAATATTTCATCAAATTCACAAATATTTTCATAGTAATAGTGATTAAATAAATTATTAAACCTAAGAGATAATTTAAATTTCTTTGTTTTAAGGTCAAGAAAGTAAAACAAATTAACAAAAGTAGCTTTATTGTATTACCAGCTATGTTTGTCATATTTGAGATTCTAATTTTTAATGATAGAAACACTAATTTTTAAGTAACCAGTTATTTGAATCCTCTCAACGTTATATAATGTATTACAAATTATTGGCCTTTTAAAATTTAGTTTGTATTACACTATTAGAAAAGGACCAATAAGAGCATAATTCCCTAATCCAATTGGCTTTTGTTGTTGGTCAGTGTGTTATATCCTTATATAGGCCTAAAATTTGATAAACTCATTTCCGTTGATAGAAATTACGAGGAAATTGCTGAAAATATTTTGACAAATTACGTATCGTTTTAAATTTTAGGGACCTAGGATGAGGGGGAAAATAGTAATTTCCAATTAAAGTGTAATTTTCACAGATAATTTTCAGCTTTTCTTTCGTTTTTGACATCAACATGAAAACTCCGATTAATTTTGTGCATGAATATATATAGTGAATAAAATATCTTTCTCTGGTTATAAATAATTACTCAACTTTTACTTTAATGTTGTGGTACAACAAATAAAATGGTTAAGGCAATTATGTGTATATTTATCAAACAAACTGATATAATTAAGTTGAAAAAGTTTTTTTGTGTTTCGATTTTTATTCATCATCTTTGTCTTTAAATATATGCCTTTGATTTTATGTATAAATTGATAAAACCTTTCCCAATAATTAAAATTGCATGACAATGACTGTACCGATTTTGACAATAAACCTCTCATTTTTAAAGTTAGAGGTTCATAATGTCGTTCAAAATAGTAGTTGCCAACGAAAACGTCATTTTTAAAAGGAATTTTCATGATTCCATGCTTTGTTTACATCTCCATGGAAACCATGATTTGTGTATAATTTATTATCAGAAAATAAAATATTTCTCTTTGGTTATTAATAATAACAGCTCTATTATAACTTGAGAGGTTTGGTGCAAAGAATTGATAGACATCTGGGAGAGGTTTTTTTTAAAGTTCTCATAGGGGCGTGAAGGAGGAAAATATACGTTTTGATTCAAATTAGACACCAAAAGATAAATCTCTATGTTAAGTTGATAACTTTTGAGGATTAAAGTTTAGTTAGAAAGTCGAGTGAAACTTATTTAATCGTTTCAAAATAAAAAGATTACAGTACATTTTAGTGCAAAAATCTGCAGCCATCACTGCAACAATGCACTAGTAATTTTATAATTCAGTGAGTTTAATTGACCAAGGAATTGTTAAAAAATGTATACCTTAAGTACAATTTTTGAAACATTTAATGACATCTTTAAAAATGTATTCTAAAATATTGTGTGAAGGTTTAGACAATCTAAAAGATAAAAGATGTTCTAGTTTTTTAAATTAAAACGAAAATGGATGTAACTATTTATTTAAAAGCATTACAAAAATGTTATCTAATACCCCCACACCCTATGTCTAGGATGTTTATTAAATTCATAATACCGGTAATATATTTTTAATACTTTTATAGAAATTTAAATGTTGTAATGTAAAAACTTTTTTGTACGGTATTAAATGCGAGCTTATTGTTATGTTTAAATTAGAAGAATAGTCGCTACTACAAAATTTGTAATAAAGTTTGGAGCATTAATAATTGTGGTGATTATCTTAACACTGAATATTAACACAACTATTAAGTAGGGATAGGTTCAATGTAAGCTCCATTTTGAGTTGATTTTTATTAAAATTACCGAGCCAGCTTTTACTCAACTAGTGTTTTACTAATACACATTAAATAAATACTACTTGGTTATAAACTCTCTCTAATTTTTATATTAGGCTACGTAATATATTTTGTCACAAATTGATAAAAATGTTATAAAATTTGATTTTAATAATATTTTAATGATTAATTTATTTAATTTTCGTTAATTAATAGATTGGTATTTAAGGAAGCTACTTACTTAAAGGCATGCTTTAAATACTTCCCTTTAAAGAATACATAGATTGAAAACCCCTCACGTATAGTATGGAATTAATCCCTACGCCATTTAGATTTCTATTTCATTGACCTACAACTAACACACGTTACTGTAAATTATTTACTAATTTATACTTAGGCTTATTAAATGTTTGTACTTTTATCATTAATTAAAATGAACTTAAAAACCATAAAAAAAACTTATTCCAATTTTTTTTTAAATACAATAAATAGAGACCCGTAGCTAATATTTACATAAGATTTTTAATTGCATCTTTATAAGCTACTAAGTTGTTATTAGATATTGTTTTTGGAAATTTCTTAGCATAATAAATCTATAGATTAAAATCAGCTTTATCTGTTATGCTTATTTGTCAAATATTTTACTTACTTATATATGTTTATAAAATACTACAACAGTCAAAGGTATATAAGGCTTTAATAATATACCGTTTAAAAATATTGGACAGATGAAGAATAAAAGTAACATTTTATAAACATACTGCAATGAAAAATATAGAATTTAAAAATTATGTATGTATTTATTTCAAATCGTACGTAGTACTTAAATGTTTTAAGCATAGTTATCAGTTTATCAAATACATTTTGGTCATTGATAAAAATGGTAGTTGTAATATCTATCTCTTTTTTATTAAAACAATAAATAATTACAATCATTGTGACCATGAAATACTTGCCGAGATAAAAGACAGCGTGAATTCACTCACTCACCGGTAATATCAGCGGCACCTCTCGCCGAAAGGATGACCAGCCACATTAACGGCAGAGCGTGACGTTGTTGCCCCATCAGTTCGACTTAAGACGACCGCCGTCGATACCAGACAAAAGAGAGAGACGGACGAACAACAAGTTCGCTTCAGTAGCGCGCGTGACCAGAGACGCGAGTGCGAGAGGAACTACGGAGGTGAGATCTTCTGGACCGAAAGGAAGGTCATGTCATGGCGCGTGCCGCATCACGACTGAGGCTGCTGTGCTGTGCGCCCGGCGATCTCTCCTCTCCCCATACACCCACACATACACATGCACAAATATACGTGCAGAATCAAACGGAGGGACAGAAATAACGAGAGCGAGGAGAGGGGTGGGAAAAAAACATTCGCCAGGACTGAGCATGCGTAGGCTTCCCGCGTGGCAGCCCTCTTCCCCGTGGAACATATTTACAATAGAGGCTGGATGCGATCTTGTGATCTCCCTTCATGCAGTTTCTATATATACATATATATGTTTATAATTAAATAATATATGTATTATGTATATGTATATATGTAGAAGCATATGAGTATACATGTATAGGTTGATTTTGGTTGGAAGAATAGTAGAAGATAGTTACTAAAGTTACTAAAACCTTTTAATATATCCATACATCAAGTCTTGTTATTTGCAGCTGTCATTTTTGATAGATATTGTCAATACCTATAAAATAACACAAATTAAATAGTAGAATGTTATCAATATTGGTCGCAAATAAATAAATTTAAATTTTCCCTACTGTTCTTCCAGCAAAAATCAGGGTATATGTATGTGTAGGCTTATATATATATATATCATATTTTAAGTACGATATACATATTATAAGTATAATATGAATTGTTTGTTAATACATTATACGTAGGACTATTGTGTATGGTTTATAAACTTATATTATGAAGGTAATAAGTTAAATTTATATATAGAATTAAATAATTTGTATATAAAAGTACGTAAATACTTTATATACACAATTATTTAAATACGCTATACATAATATGTATAAGTATGTTTTTTATATAGTCCCATATATTGAGAACATAATATATTTACGTATTAATTCTACAGTTTATATATGGGTCTACTATATATGCACGTAAGACGTGTGATATATAAAAGTATTTATTACGTTTTAGATATGTCAATGGCAAAGTGTGTAATCCAGGGATATTATAATATTCCTAAGATGTTATACCTAAGTATGAAATGAAATAGTTTTGCTATTGTATCTCATAATGTTTGTGAGAAATTTATCGAATAACCAGTCATTATAGATTACCGAGAACAATAGCTAGCATAACCTAACCTAACATTACATTACCTAACTGCCATATTATAAAATAACCTTACCTGACCAACTTTAACCATATGAATTTGGTGAACCTGCCAGAAAATGGCACGAGACTTAATTAGAACTGGATAAAAAATTGATAACATATTCCAGGACTTTTAAATAATAAAGAACTTGAACATAAATATGAGATACAAAAGAAAAACTCGTTTATTTCATTTTTTGCCAAAACCACTCTGAGAGTTTATAAAAAGTCTAGGCATTTTATAGAACGCTTCGATTTCTCGAACTTTTATGACATACATATATATATATTTAGGGCATAGTTATGTTTTATCTACATATAAGCAGGTGGGTAAATTTATAATTGTATATAGGTATGATATATATTAATGTTAGTTGATACTTTACACCATATGTATACAGTAGTTAGATTATTTAGTAGTAGACCTACATAATTATGCTATATATATATATATATATATGTACACATATTTACCAAAACTTTATTTGTTCTTAATACTCTTCGATATAGATTGTTATAATACCTTTTGACATTTATAAAAGTTAATAAAATTATTTTCATATGTATATTTCAAATCGAATAAAATAAGTTAGATAAATTATCAATACCTAATAAATAATATTAATAAAATAAATTAGATAAATTATCAATACCTAATAAATAATATTAATAAAGTAAAATTATGTATGTTGACCATAAAGATAAAATAGGTAGTGTAATGGGTACATTTTCTAAAAGTTCTTACGTGACACGGTCCCAATGTAGAACTAAGCCGATATGATTCGCCACGAAGTTGTGTGTGCCAGATTTTGGATCTGATTAGGTAAAGGTGCTACCAGCTGAGATAAATTATATAATTATAAATAAAGCTATGTGCAAAAAGGGGGGGCGGGGTCAAGTGTGAGTGTGAATGGAGGATGCGAGAACGGGAGGATAAAGGTGGATTAATTGAATTTTTACGTAGTATAAAATCCTGCACTAGTTTTAAAGTTGTATCCTAGCATGGGAATTATAAGTGAAAATTAAATATGCATATTGATTTAACTCCTTTACAATGTAAATATTAATCTAGACGTTGTCTTTGCAGTCTGAGGAATTAGACTAGCATTGTTGTTGGTTTCCTTTGATGGGAAGATAAAGGCTAGAATATATTTATACGAGAAGTAATTTTCAACATGAAGATTTGGTTGTGTTTATTTAATCTCCTCCATTAAAATGTGAGTACATTTATTCTAAGATGCCTTATTAATCCTAATCCTTTTGATTAAAACATTAATAGATCTTTGTGTACAACAGAAAACTAATTATTTCTGTTTATGGCCATACTTTTAAATATTTACCCAAAAACTTTTTGTTCTTAGTACTAATCAATCTAGATCATTAGAATCTCTTTATGACATTTATAAAAGTTACTAAATTCATTTTTATATATGTATACTTAAACCGAATAAAATAAATAAAATAAATACCTATAAAATAATATGACAAACGACTTGTTAAAGTTTCTAGTTGTAATCCCAGTTAGGGCTTGTTTCAATCATCACTCTGAAAAGATGTTATTAGTTCTATGTTTGGTGTTCACTACCATTTTTATTTGTTATAACACTCCCAATCAACCTAAAGATGATATATAAACTATACTAATGTTACCGTACCTAGAGTTGAAACATATTCTTTGATTCACCAGCATTTAACAAACCACACTCTCAAGTGTATGTACAACTTAAGTTTTTGCTACACATCAATATCATGTATAAACTAAATCATAAACCTATAAGCACAGGTAATTTATTTTGTTTTGAACACTTCATACATTAATTTATATCCTTATCATATTTTGATTATTTCCAAAATTTATAAATGTATTGACATCCATAAATATATATTTATACACACAAATATAAATACATACATACACATATTTAGCTTATATATACGTATGACATAGTAAATATTAATTATTACAAACTAAATTAAACAATTGAAAATGTTAATTAATGATATTTTTTAAAGCTTCACATTTTAAGAAAATTAACGTTTTCTACAAAAAATAACAATTGCATGGATTTTTTTTATATTTCTAAGTCTAAACACAGAAGAATTAAATTTTATGGGCCTATCGAATGGCACTTAAAATAGTTTCAATACTAGTATTTCGTGTAGGCCTATTTTATTCAAATTCCCTAATGTTATTAATAAAAGATAAAAACAAATGTTACAGATTTCACAATGAAAAGAAAATCACTGCTCACTTTACTTATTAAATTGTCTCAGGAACTCGAAAGTTCACTGGCGCACTTACAAAGAGTACCTTGAGCTATTTCCATCCGGTCCCCCCTTATTACACCCTTTTCCAACCATATCTCTTCTAGGTCCATTCTAATGGTATCCTCTCATATAATTCTAGGTCTTTCCAATAGTCTCCTACCATTGGGTTTGCCAATCAGTATTCAGTGCCCTTAATACTGTTCTAGAATCTCCTATTCACCCTGCATGTCCTTCCCATCAATACCACATCTTTCCCCTGAGAGTGTTGCCGAACAAAAATAGGAACACATTTCATATTGTTAAAGAGTTAATAGCACTTCCCACTGTTGTGACCAGGAAAACGGGGGAAAAAATCAGTCAACAAGCAAAGAGGAAATAAATCACACTGTCAACCGGAAAAGAGGAAATAAATCTCACTGTCAACAGGAAAAGAGGAAATAAATCTCACTGTCAACAGGAAAAGAGGAAATAAATCTCACTGTCAACAGGAAAAGAGGGTAAAATTCACACCGTCAACAGGAAAAGAGGGTAAAATTCACACGGTCAACAGAAAAAGAGGAAACAAATCACACTGTCAACAGGAATAGAGGAAAAAATTCACATTGTCAACAGGCAAAGAAGAAAAAATCACACTGTCAGCAGGAAAAGGAGGGGAAATCACACTGTCAACAGGAATATAGGAAAAAATTCACACTGTCAACAGGCAAAAAGGAAAAAAATCACACTGTCAACAGGCAAAGAGGAAAACACTTCACACTCTTGTAGCCAGGCAAAGAGGAAAGCACTTTACATTACTGTCCCCAAACAAAAAGAATACAACCCACATTACTTACTGTCACCAGGCAAAAAGAAAAACACTTAACAATGTTGTTACTATACAAAGAAGAAAATACTTCAAATTTCTGTCAACAGGCAAAGAGGAATACACTTCAAATTGCCGTCACCAGGTAAAGAGGAACTCGCATTACATTTCTTTCTTCAGGCAAATAGGAACATTTTTTACATGGCTACCTTCAGAAAAAGAAGTAAGTTTAGTTGTTACTTCTTTAAGAAAAATAATCGTCAACATCAAACTCCCTCAACTTGTGATTCTATGTAGCTTGGAAATCAACATCCTATAAAAGTACAATAAAATATAGTTTTTGTAAATAACGGATTGAAATGTACAATATCAAAGAGAGATAAGGTGGCAAAACAGGGGAAATAATTGGAGATTAAATTTAAATAGTAATTTATTTCTATATTGCAGAGTAAAAATAATAAAACCTTTATTTTAATAACAGAAAATTGATTATTTTAAAGGTGATCATAAAAATGAGTGTTATTAAATAATAGCGCAAGTTATAGCTCATTCGATTTTTGTTTTCTTACTAATGAATGAATTAATAAATATATTTCCAAATGATTTTTTTATGTATTTACATAAAAGAACACTTGCCTCTTTCACTAGAGAGTTTCGGCAGTATAGACATCCAAATTAAAATATACGAATGTTAACAATCAGGTTCAAACCAACTAATAAATTTACGGTAGTAGCATGACGTCATTATCTTAAATTTGTCAGGCGTTACATAATACCTAATGGATGATCTCATCAAAGAAAATATCCCAACGCCCTGTTTTAGTCGAACAAACACTTTCACTCAAAGAGAAGTTAGATATACATGTATACCACCCATATAATTAACCTGATACACCTCTTGAAAGTTTCACTCTTTTATTGGTGAAAGGGAGAAGATAAATTAATTACTATAAAGTTGTCGCCGTGGGCGTTATTGACAAGCCAATTACCGACAGTAAAAATTGCCAATTACTGAACTAGTGTCGCTTTGTTCCATGGTCTCCGATCGCTGTGAACTGTGAAATCCTGTTGACGTACCCTGAGTGACACACAGAGTAGCCCCCCCTCACCCTTCCCCACCTCTTTCCCACACTTCTACGATCTCTATTCCCTTCCTCGCCCACAACAAAATGTTAACAATGTTACTCTCTGGCATTCTCTATGTCCTCTTCAAAAGAGATTTAAAAACAAATAAAAAAAATCGGCACGACGGCATGGGACGAGTTTTGGACATATATGGTTAACATAGGTTTTGTTTTAGAAATGTCTTTCAAATATAGAGGTTTAACAGACAATTAAAAGGGTTTGAATGAAAAGGAACTGTGGGAAGAACATCATTTATACTACACCTTTATATACTGTTGGTCCTCACCTTACGCGCTTAATTCATTAAGAATATTTTCAAACAGTTTTAAAAATCGCGTAGTTCAAATAGTGCTTAAATACGATGTAATGTTTTATATACAACCGTTTCAAAGAATAAGGTTTATCTTATAAAAAAGGAACAAATGAAATGGTGATGACACATTCAGTTGGGCGTAATTTTACTAGTAACGCCATCTATTACATTTAATGTGACGATTGATAGATGGTGCTGCTAGTCGTCTAGCTAAGTACCATGACCGCGTAACTAGAACTCGTTTAGGTAAAACGTTTAGGCTACTTTAATTGATTTTATTTCCGTAGGACATTGATCCGATTATTTAATTAGTGGTTTAAACCAGATTTAGTTGTTCTTATAAATATAGTTCCGGGAAATTTTTGCTTATAGTTTCTCATTTGTCGATAAAATTGGTTTCTTGAGGAAAGAGCGTTTGAGTGTTAGTGAGAAGACTTTTACATCGGGTCATAATAGAGGTTCATCGACTGGGCTTAATAACTGAACACACTTTAACAGTTGTTGAATATCTTAAATGAACATAATTCCATTAAATGAAAAAATAGATTTTCAACAACTGTTGATATCACCATGTGAAGAAAATTAAACTCTATATCTGTACTGGAAAAATATTTTATTTATTTTGACCAAAAAAGTTTCTCTATAAAAACTGCAAAAAACACTGGCTTATCTCACGTTTCCTGCATTCCCAACTTAAGTGTTTTAGTTTTAACACCGCATCTTACTACCCGTTTGGATTATTTAAAAATTTACAAAATACGTCAAATGTGTTAAGGATGAGGAAGATTTAAGTTATAGGAAGTGTACCTACATTTGGGTTGAGTAAAACTGTAAGGCAATTTAGTAAAAAATCGCCCTCAGTACACCTGACATGATTTTGAAAACCCATCTCCCCATAATCAGTAATCCAGTGTGGTGTGAGAGTAACGCCTAATACTGTGCCGCCACCGAAACGGGATCCTTATTCTAGTCTTGTTTTTTATTCGCCGATAACGAAGAGCTTGTGGCTATAATAATGATGGGGTGTACAGGGTTTATCCTATACTATGCTTTTTCATACTCCGTACACACGCAAATGGCGGTACCTTTTATCTAAATTCTTCCTTAATCATCATTAGGATATTATATATGTTTATTTAGCACCACGTATTACTCCCATTCGGGTTACAAGCTATATACTAATTATTATTATTAAGGGCTAGGAATAGACAAGGTTGAATTTAGAGGAAGTGAAACCGAATTTGCGTAAGAGGGAGGGTTGAAAACCATTTAGGAAAACTACCCTGATTTCACCCGACTGGGACTCGAACCTTGATCTCCCCGTCCTTGGCAGTCTAACTCGCACGAAACAAGCACGTTAGCTAAATACGCCGCCGAGGGTGGTTTAGGCTGTTAATTAAAGTACGTATGGGCTTAAAAAGTTAACTTTGAAGCAAACTTTTAAGTGTTCTCTTAATAAAAACATTTAGAAATAATAAAATTATAATATTGTTATTATTTTTAAAAAACATACATTTTGGGGAATAAATTCTTTATTACTAGAAAATGGCTCTAAATAATTAAAGCTTGGCATTTTCTTACTCAAGAAAATAAAATAGTTTGACTGTTGGAATTATTTACCCATATTTAAAGTGAACAATTTACGTATAAAATATTTCTTTAAAATTTAAATAAACCTATCTGTTAAATAGGACTTTGTATATTAACCCTTATATAACCAAGAGGTACACAATATTATAAAAGCCCTTTCAATACCATAGCATGTATGGATATCAATTTTATACTATTAATAGATTATATCCATTCATTCTTTTATTTTTTCCATTCATAGCCTCCCCTTCCCCTCCTCCTACCCCCCAAAAAAGTAGAAAAATATAAATCAGAGAGGATACGAACAGACACTTCATTTGTGCGAGAATGGAAAAAAAGGCACCCCTCACCAACCACCCTTATTTTTTTTTATCTCCTCTTTGGCCTTTTGTTTCAAACCAAGCGGAAATTTTCCTTTCCTCCATAAAACCCTATTAAACGTCCTCTTTCTATGACTTACAACCTCTGCAACCTCGGTCCCATCTTTCTCACCTCCCGATAACAGGAATTCAAATAGAAGTTGGGTTAAAATATTCATATTCCTGACACCAGGTGACTTCATTTCTATGTAAAATATGATTGCTGTGGAGAACCCTATTCTTTATATTTCATCCTATTAAATTACTTACCTTTTTTTTTTCAACTCTCTCTTTCTTTCTTTCTTTTTCAAGGGCTGGTGACAACAGGTACTAAATATTATTTCTATCTTACTATAGAGATCTATTTCATAAGTTATTGTATTAAATGCTTCGAATTTTAAGTCTTCATTTTATTTTTCCCTCCTTGCTATTATCATCGCACTGTTTCTTTCAAAGTAAAATTTTTACATAATAAATCTGTATTAAGTATGATTGATTCATCTATAAGCTAAAGTCATTAATTTTATTTTAGGAAGCCTTGATCAATAATAGAATACTTTTTTTAACAGTGGAAATTAGATTTAAAATGACCTTATTTATGGGAAAGGCATTGTTTTATAATGTTATGAAATATATTTTGATTAAAGTTTTATTCATTTGAAAGCCTCTTTAATAGATGTGATTTTAATACCTAAGGAATGAATTAATTAAATTATCAACGTTAATACTATTTTAGATGTTTACACATTTCTTTAATTACTAATTAATACCTAGTGCTTTCATTTAAAAAATTAATACCTAGTGCTTTCATTTAAAATTTACCTTAAACTTATTTAGAAGCAAACACAAATAAAGTTTGTTTTTTAAGATTTTAGGGGAAGAAACATAATTGACTAAAAATACATAGCTCTAGTAGATATATTTAGTTTAAGCCCCTACAAATAATAGAATATTCATCGTGAACATTATAAGCATTTTATAATAAACCTTAAAAATGAAATTAAAAATGTCTGATAAAATGTTACCAAAAACATGAGAAATATTAAGGAACTGTTGATATGTCTAAAGAACTAAAAGTATCTAATGAAGCAATATTTTATATATTATGGTCTGAATACATTTTTATCCTAACAACTGGAAAAAAACCTCTATTTTTATTTCTCATCATCCTAATTTTTATCAATTGGTTTATATTATTATATATTTAACATAATTATAATAGAAAAATATTTGGATACAATATTAGCTGTCAACTTCATGATCTTTGGATCTGGGTAGGGGATGTAAACATATCACAACCAAGAACAAAATTTGAGCAGTGAGGGGATCGGTTTTCAGTTTTGCGGGTCAGATAATATGAGATGGTAAAACTGTTATAAAAAAGAATAACAGACACAATTTTAGGCTGGCTTTGACTGATAAATAAATTTATTTGAGGATTTAAAAATACAATCTACAATTTACATAGGTATTTTTTAAATGAAAATGTTATGTGGTATAGTCAATTATATTTAAAAAATGGTACAGTAAAAATGCATAATTAAATTCTATTCGATATTTGTGTCCTCATAACATATATATACAGTAGCCCCATGGCTTCTATGGTGCTGACTGTCAGAAGTGACAGCTGCTAAACACATGTTTTTGCAGATCATATGGTTCGGCGTAGGCATATACAATTTGGTGTGGTAACTTTTCAAAGCTGTCACTCAGCACCAAAGAAGCCATGGGGCTACTGTAGTCAGTAAAATCCAAGGTTTCTTGATTTAAGTGAGTTTTTAAATCCTCCTACCCAAGCTAATAAGTCTTAATTTACTTTAATGGATTTGGATGGGTATGTAACCATTAATGTCACACATAAGAAGCTTTAAATTGTAATTTGTTGATTTGATTGGGCTGTAAACCAAACTCTTCCTACCTCTAAAATTCTTATTTAAAATTTCAGCAGGAAATAGAACACCTTTTCCTTAGTATCTAATTGAAGGTGTATCGATGATTTTGTTTTCAAATAACATCCAAATATATTTTGGTTTATATTTTAGCTTAAATTCATGTCCCACATAAATCTTTGAAAGGTTTATATTCTTTAAATTAAAATATTACGGCTGAAAACGGTAATAAAACACATTACCTTTGTATTAGTACCCCATTCCTATTACCTCTGAGATATCCAAGAACCATCCCGAACTTTAAGTAATTCTTCTACTCATATTTTAAGGCAGAGTATTTTATGAACGTATGGAAAATCGTCAAATACAATTAAGCAATCAATGATTTCAAACACTCAGATTACGCAGCAACTGTCAGTTTGGTAGGTCTGTCTAATGCAAATGGTATAAAAATTGTACAGACACACATCATTAGACAAATGAGATAATAAAGCTATTATATTTGTCAATTATTGTTAAAACCGCTTCTAAATATCATACTTTTCGAATTAAAAAATAGCCCCTGAATACAGGAATAAAACCAGGGACCTTTTAATTAATTAAAGGTCCTGTATTGAATTCCCGTGTCAAGATATCCCTTTTATACTTTAAAAATATGATATTTAGTTGCTGTTATAACCGTAAGTAATAACAATAATTATATAACTATGACTATATTTAATTATTCTAAACATTGTTACCTAATATTTCATTTTTTTTTGTTGTAAAAATACCATTAGAGATAAGAGCAAATACTTTGTTTTAAATTATAATACAGAAGAGAGATTAGAAAATTTCAGCCATATGTTTAAATCAAAATCTTTAAGTGTGTAACATGCTATTTATCTCTGCAAAATACAGCTTTTACAATGATAAATAGATTAATTTTATATCCTAATACAAAAAAGGTGTTCATTGGTAATGGGTATACTTACAGTACATAATATCATTTTTCCGAACATGGGCAAGAAAATGTAAAAAAAAAAAATTTGTATCAGTTGCTATTAGCCATATCAGATGCAAACTCCATATTCGGACATGCATCATTAAAAGTAGGATACATACACCTGTAAGTAGTTTTGAAACATATATGTTTTTTATTCAATACATTGCTGTTATCGATGATTGAAAAACTGATTTAAGCAAATGAAATAACTTGAAGTTTTGTAATATGCTGAAATTTAACCAATAAATGCATTGTTCTTTATAAATAAAAATATTAAGCTATTTCTATCCAGTCCACCTCATTGTAACCTGTCTCTATCATGAACTAGTTATATCCAGTCCACCTCATTACACCTTACCCCTATCTAGAGCTAGTTCTACACAGTCCCCTTCATTACATCCTATCTCTGTCAGGTAGATTCTAATGTTATCTTCCCATCTGTGTCTAGTTTCTTTCCATCAGGTTTCCCAGTCAATTTCCTGAAAAAAAAGTTTATTTTTTTACATTCACGCTTTATGTCCTGCCCACTGTTATCTACCAGCCTTTTAATATCCTGCTAATGTCTTGTGTTGAGTACAGGGTATGTAACTCATCATTATGTAATCTACTCAAATCACCAGTATCCTCACCCCTTTTTGGAACCACTGTTTTCCTAAATGGCTTGTTTTTTGTCGCGTAGGAAAGAGAACACGTTTCACACCAATATAGAACAACCGGTAAAATTTCAGTTTTGTAGGCCGAGTTTTAAATTTCCTTAAAGAAGGTGAGTTGTCAACAACTTACTGACCAAGAAGTATCATTAAAATACTATAAAGTCATAATTTTTGGACTAATATTCTAAAAGTATTGTTCAAAACTTCTCTTTTTCCATGTCTCTAAGTGTTATAGTTATCTAAAAAACAGCTAATAGATCTCACTTGTCCAGATATTTATCCTACCAAAGATTGTATCGGAGTGTACCAAAACACGCTTCACGAAGTGAGGTCATCAACTGTCACAGTAAATAACAAACAATGGTGTTTTGAGGGGTGAAAGGATGGGTGTCAGTGGGGGTAACGGGNAATGTGTGCATGACTCGTCAGAGAGGTTGTGTGCGTGTATGTACTGTTTGTTATGTGCCTTCAAAAGGGGGTGACTGGATGCAGTCATGTGACAGTCAATCTGAAATAACTCTATTTCAAAACTGTGAACATCAATTAGAGGCAATCTACAGAGTGACAACTCTCGTTATTACTTGAACAAACTAGACCTAACTGTTGATGTGCACGCGCAAGGACGAACGGATACCAAGAAATGTAAAAACAACACACACGTGACAAGTTCTAGACCCATAGGTGGGCGACATATTTGTCATTGTAGTCACAAGTGTGGCTGTGTGAGGAATTAAGTTCTCCACACTATGCTAAATATTGATGAATTAAGTTGTTCAATTAAACATTTAAAACTCCACACACTGTTTGAACCAGTCTAGGAAAACTGGGCACAAAGACAAATTGGTGCGAGTGTAAAAATGAAAAAAATATATTTTATTAAATGTTCATTTTTTGATTGTTTAAAAAAATAATATCAGGGGAAACTAAATTTGTGTATATTTAAAGTTAGACCACTTGATATTATAACACTTAATTTTGTATAACACAAAAATAAACATGAACAATAATAATTTTGCGTAAAATAAACGATGTAATGATGAGGTAACCTAACCTAACCTAACCTAACTGGAGCCAAGACATTTGTTTTTATTTTCATACGAATATATATATATTTTTTAAATTAGCCGTGGCGCCCAGTATTCCCAGTGCTCAGTTCGCAAGCACCCAATTGTCCACGCCCAGATGGCGACAATCAGTTGTCCGGAACCACGTTTGAACAAGTTTACTCAAGACATATATTCAGATACAGCTAATTCAAATGCAAATAATGAAAACTGTTCACATTGAACATATGACAGTTTAATGATGATCTTGGCAATCCTTTTGTCTGACAATCATCAGAAATATTATATCAATATCTTAACCCAATGCACCTGTGGAATGCTTCCAATTAAATATAGGAGATATAACGTAAACAGCTCACGCCATCAGACAAAAAAAAAGTTTTTTTTACCATGAGAGCTGGCTAACTAAAGTTCGCCGCACTTTTATGACCAATTCGCTTTGTTTGACCCACATTGGTGGCCACATGGTCTAACGCGCTACTCTCACAGTAGACTAGACTGCCGATGATGGATAGATTTAGGTTTGAATTTCGGTCGAGTGTAATGAAAGCTTTCAAAACTGGTTTTACACTCTCCTTCCATGCAAATGCAGTTACATTTAGAATAAATATAATATAACTTATCCCTAACACACTAGCGTAGTTAGTAAAAAAAGTGTATGACCCAAATGGTTAATAAGCTGCAGTATTTAAAAAAAGCTTTATTGACGCTAGACCAAGATTATCTGCTTTCAATAATCAATAAGAAACCTGATAAAGTAGCGTCTTTGTAGGAATACATTTTAGATAAAAACAATTATATTATTTCCTGTCAACATTGTTAATATTATACTACACAACTATTGTTATTTTAAAGGTATTGATATTACATATAAAAAATAACATCTTCTGTCCACATTATTTGATTTATGACCACGTGAAATCAGCTATAGTAACTATTCTATCGGATAAGGTTCTTCCTATATAGATTGGATAGTAGTTTAATCCCATGATCTATGTAATATTCTTTAAACACAGCATTTAATATGGGAGCCAAACCTAAACGTCACACCTAGGTAAAAAAAACCTTTAAAAATATATCTAGTGTATGTCGAAATCACAGTATTTCATTAATAGTTCAAGCATTTTGAGATATTTTTTTTAATATACAGATCTATAAATTTATTTTTAGGAACCTCAATAAATTGAAAATTTTGGGTATTTTCTAACATCTAATACACTCAGCTATATTGATTATCTATTGTTATTAAAACAAATAGAGATTTGTAAACTAAAGTTTAAAAAAACTAATTTATTTAAATTAAGCTATTTAATAATATGATAAAGTAAGATAATTGTCTGCGCAACCCCTTACAAAATACAAAATTTGACTTATTTATTCATCCAAATGGGTTGTTTCAAGATACATATTAATATAGCTGAATACTAGTGAGACAAAACAACTCCATATATAATTAATTGAATGAAAGTTCTATTTAAAAATGCCTTGTGGGCCAAATGTTGTAATTAAATAGCGTACTCCAAATGTAAAAACATTAATTCATATAAATAGCCAGCAATTTTTATTTTTATTTAGCGGTATAGAAGCTTAGGTTTAAAATTACATATCTCAATAAACTATTACAACAAATAATGATAAATAATTCTTTATTTATGTGAATTAAATCAATCCAAATAATAAATTTGTTTGTTCAGAAACCCTCACAGCAAATATTGTTCTAAATTATGTATAAATGCAATCAATATAAAAAAATATTAATTATTGTTCATATAAGTATCACTAATATATAAAGTAAATATAAAGAACTAGCCTATAAAGAGAGAGAATATGGGCCCCAAAAATAAAATCTAATGAAGTAGAATTTAAAAAATAAGCTCTTAATCTTATTGTTTTAATGCAATATTTGTTTTTATATTGTTTAAATCGATTTGGTTTATTAGTGACAGAAAGTTTGGTCTCAAAGCTCACCGGAATTACTACAGGGGTGTTCCATAAATTATTTCTGACTCCAGCTCCATGAAAAGGCAAGAACATTTTCTTTAAATTCTACCTTTTTATAACTAATTTATTAGTATAACTTTAAAAGAATGCAAACTGTCATAAAGAATAGGATGTTAAAGCGGAATTTTTTTATTTTGTTTTCATAAATGTTCAGTATGTCACATACAATCTATTTTTTAATGTTTTGGATGTATAGTTTTTTCAACAACCATTTTAAAGTAATGGTAAGAAAAAATATATTTTAAATATATTCAAGACTTTTGTCTCAAGATTAAAATATGTGTTTTGATTAATTTTATAATTAATGGAAATATAGGCCTACCATGCAGCTATAACAATCGTTGAATGGTAAATTCACAAATAATATTTAAAAAAATCAAAGACAGCAAAAGCGGACGTTTTCATTTAGAAAAATATAATTATACACAACCGTAATTATAATAATTAATTGTATGTCTGGATTAATGTCAATACATCATGAGGCATGCAAACTCACGTATTAAATTTAATTAAATCATACACCAGTTATTACAAACCATGATGAGTTTTCACATCATTACAAAATAATAACCGAATGAATTGGTTGGGAAATCATAATTATGGCTGGTAAACTTTTATTATTTGCGAGCATTTGGGTCAATAGCCTTCTGTTTCAATGTATAGATAGTCTGAATATAATGTTAGAGACCTTTAAATATACACGCATACATTTCCTCTTAAGTTAGGCTTACAGTTCCGCTTGGTCGTTTTTCAAGTAGTATGACTAGAAATTTGTCGAAATGAAAATATGAATGAGTGCCTATGATTTAGCCATAAAATTTATTTTTATATACTATCTGTAAAACAAAGTATTTATGCTTTCATTTTGAATGGGTCATATCTAATTATTGTTATCAATTTAATATTTTAAAGAAAACTAAATAAGATATTTTATCATTAAATACCTATAAATTTAAAAATCTTTAAACAAAGGCAAAGATTTAAAAGACACTGTCACTCCTCAATCAACTATAAAAACTTTTATCGAATATATATAAATAAAATTCAATAAATTTCCAAAAAAAGATGTTTCATAAATAAATTTACCGGTAATGAGAGGCACGCAATAATTAGTAGTAATTACATTTTTTCTTTGAAAACCTGATATTGATTCCGATCACATAAACCATTAAAAACCTTCTCAATATTTTCCTTAAAGGATCAATTTAAAGTTATATTAAATTGTGAATACCGCTTTTAAATGAATTTGAGAATATAGGTTATATAAAATATATATATTGTTTTTCTCAAACTAACGTGTATAAAAGAGGAAAAACCATAATCTTACAAAAACTAATCTACAAAACATGTTTGATGGTTTTTTACAGTAATAACAATTCTAGAAACTCATATATAAAATAATATATAAGTAAATTTAAATATTTATGAATATTATAATTATTTTAAACAATTTCAATGTCTTAATACCTCAATATACACATTTTAGTAATGCTACTAGATTAAGTATGAGGAAAGAAAGACTGATAAAATGTAGCTTTTTTTTATAGTTTTTTTAAAATAAACCCTTGACCTGAACTAAAACCCTTAAACCAAGATCAAATCAGACTTTATGGGACTGAAAAATACACCTTGGTAGTCCAATGCTGTCGCAACAGACTGGACTGACAATGAGGGGAAGATCTCGGTTAAACTTTGGTTGGGTGTACTGAGGGTGTTTTTTCCCTCCTAAGTGTTTGTCCATTCTCCTTTCGCGCAAGTCCTGGTACATTTTCTCTAAATGCAACCTTTGGCCCCAACATATTAAATTAATTAGTCTATTTGTATATAACATCAGCGGACTAAGACATGGTGATAGAAAAAAACTATTATTGTTAACCTATAGTAGACTGGAATTTAGTTTACGTAATCACCAATAATTAAATTATATTTTTAATGTGGGATGGAAGTGACCGCGAGATAAAACCAGTATTTTTAGAGTTTTTATGGCGAAATATTTTTTTTAAATAAATAAAATATTTCTCCATTACAAACATAAAATTTAATTTTCTTCAAATGGTGACATCAACATTTCTTGTATATCTGTGAAGGGTGCTCTGGAATTTAATGACAACATTTTTTTTATATTCATTTAAAAAATTGGTTTGATAATGCCACCATGGTCATGGCAGATATTCAAGGATTGGTTACATCTCCATGTGAAGAAAATTAAACTATATAATTTGTAGTGGAGAAGTATTTTATTAATTCTGAAAAAAAATATTTGGCCATTAAAAACTGCACTTTCTCTTATCCCCTTCCTTTCCACCTTTTTTTTAATGTAATCCACACTATTTAGAACTTATTTTTGTTCCATATTTTGGCTAGGTCTTAATATCGACATAATTTAGCTTTATAGAAAAGCCAACCTTGAGCATATCAAGTGAGCTAGCCGGGTCTTTGGTAGTGGTATCGTGCTGTGTTCAATTTAAATTCAATTTACTATCTGTTTTAAGGGAGGGGGGAGGAGGACGAAGGGGGAGGGTCTGATGTGGGCGTGTCGCAAAGGCGCCGTAAGACACACGAGCGTCTAGTAGGGCTCCTTCGAAGACAGACGTGAAACTTCGACCTCTTGCCGGGCGAGAACTTCCGTTGCTCTTTTTTTTTTTGGCACGCCACTGAATAGCCCTTGGACCCCTTAACCCTTTAGTTGAGTACTGAGTTTGATTCAATACTGATTAATATATTCTATTTACGGATCAAATAGTCTGGTATTATTATAATTTATATTATGTTTATGTATTTGGTGACGAATACATTTTATAAAACAGATATATAACACATATATAATTTTACTAAATAAAACTTTATATATAATTTATTGTATATAAATAATTTTATCTAAATTTAAATAATATATTATATTTAAATTTTTATAGGGTATTTTATAAAAGTTTGTATAATTTATGTTTTATATATGATATGTTTTATAATATAAATTATGTTTTATATATTTTTATAATGTTTTAAAATGATATATTTTATATAAATAAAAATATAAAAGATGTTTATATGTTAGTATAGTATGCTAGTTTTAATATATACAAATATAAGTATTTGTATCTTTTAGAAACTATTAATATTTATAACTGAATAGGTGACCTTACTAATAATGAATAATTCGTTTAAGCTTTAGAATGATTTAAGGTGTCAATCTCACAACAAAATATAATACCGATGACGAAAAGATTGGAATTTAAATCACGGTCGGTTTTACCGAGTGTAGTTTTACCTAGAGGGTTTTTAGATCTCTCTTAATGTAAATGCAGGTACACTTCATGTTAATTCAAATCTTTTTCATCTTTGACACATCAACCTAATATGCTTATCACCCAAATGGGTTGTAAGAATTGGTGATGATGATAGTAATAATAATAATAATAATAATAATTGGAATGATAAGTCGTAAGTCTATGCTTGACATTTAAATTTAACTAAGGACTTCAACACAACTTTACTGACTTATATTATAATTTTATTTTATTTCAGTTTTATTAATTTTATTACTAGGGGAGGTCAATGGATGTTTATCTCATACAATTCACCCCCTCCCCTTATTCATCAGCCTGGCCTCGTCAAAGAGTTTTATTAGTAAGTTAATCCATCTTTTGGGAATTGGGCTTAATAGATTGTTAAAATTTTATCTATATTTCACCCTAAGTTCACTTATATAAGACTTACAGCACTGAATTTGTCAAAACAATATACCTGAGTATGTTTAGAAACCTTCTCTACCACCTTGTAAAATTAATCCACCTGACTCCAGATAAAATGAAAAACAGGACCAGCTTGCCTTCATGTGCTCCAAACTTTCTTTGATTTGGTTTATCTTTGGTTGTCATAACATCTTTCATCCCGTCAATTTTAAATGTCTAGGTAGTAAATATTTACTTATTTATTGAAATTATCTCTTTTAGAGCGGGGCAAATAAGATTTTTTTTAAAAAAGAAATGGATTAATATCATAGTTAAATTTAGTAGCATTTTTTCAGTATGGATCGTATATGACAGTCACAGAATTTACTAAAACTGTTTTTATACTCATATTTCAAGTCATGAGATCTTAAGCTGTAGTGATGTGGGGAATTCCAGGCCTCCACCGTGGTTCGGATTCCACGTTAAACTGTAGGTCCTCCATTTCATCTCACAATCACCTTACCATTACACATTAGCGTAAGTGCGTATAACCCGGACGGGTAGTAAGATGCGCTGCTAATAATAATAATAATAATAATAAAGCCGTAGTGTATAGTGAAGACACTTATATATACAACTATAAAACAGCATTAATATTATAATAATATATCAATTATGATTGCCAATAACACGTATGTAATTTGGACAAATGCACTTCTTATCCAAATCCTATTATGACTAGAACGTTTAGAGCTGTTTCACGCGAGGCAACTATTGCATGTCAACTATCTCCGGTCAACTATTACTCTATTGTATTAACATAGAGGTAGGTTGGGGGGGCTTCAAACGAAGCAACTGAGCTGCCCGCCCCGTCAACAGTCGCTCATAAGTTGCTCAATATTGGTGATTTGTAGAATAGTTGCCCGTCAGGACAACTATCGCCCACCCGGTGACTGCTTGGTTAGTCACGGGGCAACAATCACATGCCAGTCAGTACCTCAAGTGTTGCCAACCTCTAGGAACATGTTGAATTTCATTAGTGGTATGGAAGGTTTTTTGGTTAGGTTGGTACTGATTATTCTGATACAATAGCGTCAGTTGAACGGCGATGGTTGCCAGATGATATTTGCCTGTTGTGCAACGTCTCAACGACAGTTGACTCATGTGAAATATAAGGAACCATGTCTCGATTTATTATCTCGCTGATGTAGTTATTAATTATCTGTAAACGAGTTGATCCATTGAACAAAGTAATAATTCTCTAGGTAACAGAACGGGTGTGAAGTATAAGTTTAACTTAGTATAGAGGGATTCAATGTGGTGATTTTAACAGTGTGATAGTAATAAATATATCCCTCAAGAACATTACAGAACAAGTTTATATTGTGTTGTTAGATTCATTGTGCAAATTAACACATTATACACATAACACATTATAATGGACTGGAAATAGATAGTTCTATCCAGTCCACCTCATTACACTATCTCAAGATAGGTATAGGGTGTGATGAGGTAAACTGGATATATAGTAGCCCCACAGTTTCTTTGGCGCTGACTGACATTTTTGAAAAGTTAGCAGACCAAATTATGTAACCCTACGCCGAGTCATATGATCTGCAAAAACATGTGTTTAGCAGCTGCCACTTCTGACAGTAAAAATTTAGTTATAGACCCAAATATTGACAGTGAAATGTCAGCTGTGAGCTGTCAGTCAGCACCAAAGAAGCCACGGGGCTACTGTAGCTATCTCAAGATAGGGATGGAGTGTATTTGAGGTGGACTAGATAGAACTACAACATTTTAGAAAACATTCTAATTTTATCTTTCGTAAGGAGCGAATAATATAATAAGGTTAAGACTTAGATATTATTGTAATTTAATAAATACAATTATGAATTGAATTGGTTATTTAACCTTTAAAATATTGTATATAAATCACATTATAATTTTCCCTTATAAGAAGTTGGCATAGTTTGGTAATAGCTGTTTACATTGGTAGCGTTGTTGTGTTATGGGTCAAATACATACAAAATAACACCACGGCATAATAACTATGAACCAACAAGAATTCACAGTGGAATTCAGAGTCAAAACATCTTAACAATACAAACAATATAAAAATAAGTTAAAATAAAGCACAATTTAAAAATAAGTTAAAATAAAGCACAATTTAAAAAGCTAAGTTGAAATATATTACAATTATATTAGTTTTCCTCAGACATGTGTAATATAAATAATATCAATGAAACATGTCGTCATAAAAAACAACCTAATCTGATATCAAATAAGCAGAAGGGCATAAAAATAAATAAGATATACTTATGAAACTCACTGTTAAATCAAACTTCCTAGTTGTGCTGGTCAATGCTTGTTGCTACTTATTTCAATTTTGTTTGAGTGTCATTTATTAGTTCCAATTTTTTGTAGAAAGCACACACAGACACTCATGCACTTTACAACCAGTCCCGCAGACACACACATTAGTAGCACCAGTACTAGTTAACACAAAATTAATAGCACATACATTGACAAGCATTCACAATTAATATTGGTTTAGCAACACTTTTTAAACTCAGTACGGTACTGGCACATATTTATCTGATTACCAAACCCTTCCTTCACCTCTGACAAGACATCTTGTGAATGTGGGGAGTGCCAGGCCTCCACCGTGGTTCGGATTCCACGTTAAACTGTAGTTCCTTCCTTTCCTCTCACAGTCACCCTACCATTACACATTAGCGTAAGTGCGTATAACCCGAACGGGTAGTAAGACGCGGTGCTAATAATAATAATAATAATAATAATAATAATAATACACTCAGTCTACCCTTAAAAGTAGATTTCTTACCTTGACTAAATTATACTATTTTGTGGTTTATAAGACAGGGTAGGAGTGTTATCAGTCAAGATAAGCCTGCTGCCATTCAAGGTTAACGTAATTTAGATAAATATATCGAGATTATTTTACATAATAAAGATTAAGTTTGGATCTGATTTGACTGATATATAAAGATTGTTTAGTATTTTACGGGGTATATATCGTCTTTCCTTTTAAGTACATTAAAACTTAAGAAGATTTAATATTTATATATTTTATAGTATATGTGATAAAAGTGTCAAACTACCTATTGTGATTATAATCAGCTTAATTGTTACTAAAAGCTAATCGTAAAATGATGTATTGATTGTCTTGCAAAATCTAATTTTTAAGTTACAAGCCTATTACTTACACACAACTAACTTATGTTTTAAATATACAGGAATCACATATATTTAGTTTTATTTGCCATCAAGGCCAGAAATCTCACAAATGCCAGGCTTTAACTTTATCTTTATCGATGGTTTCCATTGTACGATATAATGTGTGCTTGTTGAATTGCATTACACGACGAGTTTTTATCAAATTATTACTGTTACGCTTAAAACTCAATTTCTTGAAAAAACCTCTATCTGTCAAACTCGTGTTTAACAACGTCAACATCTCTATAAAGAATACTAGAACCGAGATAGCCAAAAAGAACAACCAGATAGAGAAAGTTCCTTGGAGATGGGACATTTGCAACACGTTTGGATCGTCGCCATCTTTAGCGTCAGCCTTTTTAGCATCTACGTATTTAATTGAAGAACTCCTAAGATCACGCCACCACTTACTCATCAGTCCAGCCTCCAACACGGCTGTGATGATCTTGTTGAACCTCGGGAGAATGACACTGCCCTTTTTCAATACCATGTAGCAGTCAACCGATATTACCTCCTCCTCGAGATCGTAAAGGAGGGGTCGTCCTTTACGCATGTAATTTGTAAAAATCTGATATTCTGTCCCAAACTTGCCGGAGACAAAGGCAATATTTTTATCTTTGGCGAATTCATCTATGCATCTACCTTTGCACGGCTCGTGTCTCCGTAAGGCCTCCAAATATCTTGGTTCACCGCTAGCGTTGAAGATACCGGATGTAACGTTTGATAGTTTAATTTTTAGGCCCGAATAGAGTATATCTTCGAACGAAACTAGTTTAGGTTCGTAGAATGTGTGTGTCAGGACACTGACGAGTGAGGATTGGTACGCTGTGTTGATCTCGAGACAGTAGAAGACCCACATGAGGTAAAACAGCCTTAAGGGCGTCGTTAAAGGTTTCTTCGCGACGGACTCTCCGAGCAATGTGGAGATTACGTTCAGGATGACGGTGCCGAGTTTACTAAATGAGTCGTATTCTTTGACGAAATAAGACACTTGGTGTTTTTCACGATAAAACTTTATGTTGGCAAGAGACCAAATTGAGGCGACACCCATTAAGTTGGCGGTGATGACACACAGCCACACTTCCTGTCTGAAAATTATCCTAAGACTTTGCCACTTGGGTATCGGCTTCCTGGCGGGCACGAACCACAGACCCTTTTCTTTCAAGTAAGGTCTGGTGGAATCGATAAATTTAAGTTTATCTTCGGGCATAATAAAGTTAGTCAGTGCAATGTCGGAGGTTTTGTTGATCAATTCGGTAATTTTATCTCCCTTCGTAGTTGTTCTGTACACTATCGTAAAGTTCGTTCTAATAGCTATGTTTCTAAGCAGCCGGATTTCTAAGCCATCTGAAAATACACTTCGAGAGGGGGCCTTTTCATCCCATTTCATTATAGTCCCTTTGATAGCTGAACTATTACCCTCTTCAGGAGGCATCACGAACGGAGGATGAGCCAAGACCGACACAGTTATAGGGCAACCATGTAGATTCCTTAGGTCCAGATTAGGAAATATTCCCCCTTGTGTCTGTAAGTAGCCATCAGAACCGTTCTTTATCCAAGTGTTAACGATCACTACTTTAGCTATAGTTCTATTGCATGTTGCTAGATAATCTTTGGTGCACCAGCTGTAGATATCAAACAAAGGCATTTCAACATCCCCCCCTTCTTGGTTACTCCTTTTATCATGTTTATTTGACACGTGAGCGACTATAATGACCACGTTTGGAATGTTGGACCTCAATAGTTTTCTCAACATATCCAAAGTGCTTGCCTTCTCTTGTTGTTTGGTTTGGAAAGAACTTGTTACGGACACGATAATCCATTTTGCCAGGGGATTCCATGAAGAACTATTTCTGGAAGCGACAATATTAGCATCGAGCTGCTTTATTTGTCTACTAATTTCGTGTTTTAGTATCATAATATAGCTCTTTGCCTTTTCTGGCATACTAATCATACCGTTATTTTTCGACCCTAGTTTAGATACTTGTATCACCTTCACAGGCCAGATAATGGAGGAATAATGGGATGCAAGGATGTTTTTATCTAAATTTTTATATTCTTCTTCATAGAGAACATTTCTTATATTGTTTGTAAATCCTCTTAGAGATTCATTGTATCTATTATTTTTAGTGCATGGAGAGATACAAAGATCATCATCTCCAGGAATTATTACTACTAGTAACTTATTTGGTGTAAACGATCTGTTAGCAACTGCAAAAACACAGTTTTCTATATCAGAGTTGGTAATACCAGACACTAAGTATAGATGCGTGAAGTTATTCCAAATTATTACAATAAAAGTTATAAAGATAGACTTCATGTTATCCGAGTTTGCTGAAATAGAAAAAAAAATTGAGTATGCATTATTTTACCAGACTCATAAATTACACATTATAAAACACACCTTGTTTCAAAACTCACTCGTTTGTTGTTATTTTGTATTTTGAAAAATAGCACAGTATTAATTTTGTTCTTAAAACATTATTTATGAATCATGCTATAACATTATTTTTAAGTTTAAATTAAAGCTGAAGGACACTCGCAATTGAAAACTTTTATATGTATAATTGTTGTATATATAAATCAAAATTTTAATATTCAAATAATAAAGTAGCTAAAATATTAAGAATTTTTGAATATTAATGGTAATATTACATATATTTTTTATGAATCAAGATATTTACCATTTAATATAAATGATAATAAATATAGGCTTATTGTATATATTACTCTAATATCAAATTTAAAAATCGTGCACTTAAATAAATAATTGAATACTTACTAATTAGGACAAATATAGCTATCCTTGAAACATTAGGGATTAATAAAATAACCTAACATTAAAATGGGTTGCACTTTTGTTAATATTAAAATAAAATAATTGCATACAAAAGTTTAAGTATTAAGCTAACAATTTAACACTCAACATTCCCACCAGTGTTGTGAAGGTCCTATGCAAATATTCCACCACCAGTGTGGTTTATGGTGCCCATATAAAAAATAAGAGTAAAGTTTCTCAAATCAATACCCATTAGCAGTACACAAAACTGCACTGTATTATGGTCACTCTTTTTTTTCCCCTATAAAAACACTCCCGTAACCATAACGATACAAACAGATGATTAAAATGCACGTAAAATATACAGATAAGTAGAAATGTCAATATTATTAACACGAAGCAATATTTTTCTAAGTAGGCTAATAGCATGTAATAGTTAACATGGCAATCCTGTATGTATGTATGTATGTATTAAAGTGTGTTTGCTTTCTATACAATGGGCCTTGAATGAATCTATATCTGCTTTGATGGCAACGTGGATTAAGTTGGGAATCCTTTCTTGTTTACTTTAAGGGGAGTTCAGTATTATCACCGTGATGACCTTAAAATTACCAAAATATTACCTATTCGATGATATAAAAGATTCTAAAAAAATACTTTGAATATGTTTTTTTAATGACATAAATATATGGACAAAGATTCATAATAAATACACCCGAATTTGTCAATCAAATGCTTTAAAAAGTAAGTTGGAAAAATAAATGGGCAAATAAAAGCCTTTTACAAATAACCTTCACATTCTACTAAATATGATATTGATTTACACATATTTACTTAAGAAGTAAAAGCTACCCCCCTCAACAAAACCTTCTCCACTCTAGTAACAGTTTCATCCAGAGTATGTATCTTACAACCAAACAAGAAAGGAGAATACCAAATTTACTTTCTGCATTTTATTTAACTTCTTACACCAACAACTGTGTGTTGACAAAATATATACATTTGTAAGATATCAATAATATTTAGAAATATATTTGTTCCACATGAATGTCTTAAAATGCCTACAACTGAATAAATAAATTCCTAAAAATTACTCTAAAAGGACACAAACCTAGACAATATGAACTAGAATCCCAAATTAACATAAAATGACCAAACAATGATCTTTAAAATTTAAATTTCCACAACTAGGAGATCATGAACAAAGTTAATGTACTCATGAGCACTGTGTATGATGAACCAAAAAATAATGATATGTCATCAAAATATGGACCCTGATTATCACCATGACAATATTATGTATTTTAACTATTCCTTAACTTTGAAGAACCATACATTTGGATTAATTTTATAGGTAAACTTTACAGTTTGGAATATAATGTCTGGAGTAATAAATTTGAATGTATCTACGTGGATAACTCCACCTTCACAAATAAAAACCTCTTTTTATGATTTTAATGATGCCAACTGTTGACATTCCTTCTTATTTTATAAATGGCACATTCTTTTTGCTATTGGCTTGAATATTTAATTAAATAGGATGGTAATTCTTAAATATTAATGATTTACAAATAAATCTTGACTTGGTTTATGGTTTCTGTTGAATGTGTCAGCCACAATATTTCCTATATAATGTATTAAAACAGAACAGTAAAACTTTTTTTTATTAGCTATTGGTGATACAATTTGGGAGTATATTTACAAATATCGTATATTGTTATAGTACTAGGAATATTTAATTCTTTTATTTAGAAAGACATTCTTGTTTTTAAATGTATTTGACGTAAAAAAGATACGGATATCCAAATAATTCAAGTATAGTGTGTTGGTATAGGCATGATTTAAAAGGCTGGAGAATTTGGGATTATTTTGAATAATGGTTATTGAAAAAAAATGCACCAAGCATGATAATATTAAAATAGATAATTATTTAAAAAAGTATTTTTTTTAATGTCATGTTTGCAATAATTTATAATAGCCTAATTTATGTCTATATGATATATTTAACACCAGTAAAAAAAAAATCTAATCTGTTACTAAACAATTTTCATCAAAACTATATATTATGCAGACATATTTTGTACAAGTATCTAGGTATGATAACATTGACCTCACCTAATTGGTGATGGTGGGTTTGCTCAGTAAGGGGTTGTCTAATCTTAAATAGTTTTCTGCTTTCCCTCTGTGTAAATGCGGATACACTTTCTCTAAAATTTTAAAACACCTATTAATTTCATCAATAGCAACTGCAGGGCATGTAGCGTGAGAGGGAAAATCTAGAACCGCGCTCAAAGTATTGAGTGGCTAACCCAATGGGAAAGAGATCATTGGGAAGACCCATACGTATATGGGAGGATAATATTTAAATGGACCTGAGAGAGGTAGGGTGTAATGAGATAGAATGGATAGAATTATATTCTGAAAATTTAAAAATCCCACCTAGACATGGGAATCGAACTCGGGACCTTTGGCTTAGTACGGCAATGCTCTAACCACTGAGCTATCCAAGAATCTTCACGTGCCCAGTGTCATTCTTCACTCACTGCTGTCTCAATGAAGGACGTTCGGAAACCATCTGCTCCAAATATGTGATTTTAAATTTTCAGAATATGATATCTTCATGAAGTAATCGTCAATAAAAGCATTAATAATAACTTTGGCTATTTGATTCTTGGATAGATTTAATTCAAAATAGGGATAGGTGACGTACTTTGTGAATGCAATAGTGAACTTTCGAGCTCATAATGCCATAGAGAGTAAGTAAGTAAGCACTGGTAGTTAATAAAATGTGTACTAAAAAAACTTATCAATCATACTTATTATTTATTTGAGTTATTTAAGGTGCACTTTCTGAACCGAGTGATTAATTCAGCACACGAGAGATTCTTTGGATTATATAGAAAGCTAGAAACGGTATTTTCACATACCTTCCATGGTTATTTTACAAACCACTGAACAAACAGCTTTACTTACCCTCTTTTATAAAATACAAATACATTTTCTGGTCAAAAATAATGAAATATTATTATATTAGTTGAGGAATTTTTATGCCATGGGAATTAGATTTTTGAGAAATATCATCAAGATAATTAAGACTATAAATAAATATGAAATGGAAATAGTTGGGATACAAGGAGTACATGAGATAGTAGAGCAATAAAGTGTTGGATGGTACGGTCATGCTATGAGAATATACAAGGAGTACATGAGTTAGTAGAGCAATAAAGTGTGGGATGGTACGGTCATGCTATGAGAATATACAAGGAGTACATGAGTTAGTAGAGCAATAAAGTGTGGGATGGTACGGTCATGCTATGAGAATATACAAGGAGTACATGAGTTAGTAGAGCAATAAAGTGTGGGATGGTACGGTCATGCTATGAGAATATACAAGGAGTACATGAGTTAGTAGAGCAATAAAGTGTGGGATGGTACGGTCATGCTATGAGAATATACAAGGAGTACATGAGTTAGTAGAGCAATAAAGTGTGGGATGGTACGGTCATGCTATGAGAATATACAAGGAGTACATGAGTTAGTAGAGCAATAAAGTGTGGGATGGTACGGTCATGCTATGAGAATATACAAGGAGTACATGAGTTAGTAGAGCAATAAAGTGTGGGATGGTACGGTCATGCTATGAGAATATACAAGGAGTACATGAGTTAGTAGAGCAATAAAGTGTGGGATGGTACGGTCATGCTATGAGAATATACAAGGAGTACATGAGTTAGTAGAGCAATAAAGTGTGGGATGGTACGGTCATGCTATGAGAATATACAAGGAGTACATGAGTTAGTAGAGCAATAAAGTGTGGGATGGTACGGTCATGCTATGAGAATATACAAGGAGTACATGAGTTAGTAGAGCAATAAAGTGTGGGATGGTACGGTCATGCTATGAGAATATACAAGGAGTACATGAGTTAGTAGAGCAATAAAGTGTGGGATGGTACGGTCATGTTATGAGAATATACAAGGAGCAAATGAGATAGTAGAGCAATAAAGTGTAGGATGGTACGGCCATGCTATGAGAATATACAAGGAGTACATGAGATAGTAGAGCAATAAAGTGTGGAATGGTACGGTCATGTTATGGGAATATACAAGGAAAGATACCAAGGGATATGGTGTAGTTGAGGCCTGGAGGTAAATAAAAACTTATAGGTAGACTAAGGAAGTGCTGAAAGGAGAAGATAAAGAAAGTGTGAGTAAGAGGAGATGAATGGACGGAGTGTAAGGGAGGAAAGATTGAGTAGGGACAGGGGGAGATCGAAGCATTTTACTAAACTGACTCGACCATTAAGGCTATAGTACTAGTTTTATCTTACAGGTATGAATATCGTCCATACCAAGTGACCAACACAGAACAAATAGATTTACGTATGAATACATTATAGTATTTTTTTAGTAGCATGTCTTACTATCCATTCGGGCTACACGGTGTCGTACTAATTACGCTAATGATTTTTAGGAAATAGGTAGGCTAAATTTAGAGGAATTTTGCCCTCATTTACGTATATGAATTGTTGACAGACATTTTGTAAAAACCACCCTCAGTACACATCACCGAGATTCGAACCTCGATCTTTTTGTCATCGACAGTCTAGTCCACTGTTAGATTAGTGCGTTACTCCATGCGTCCACCGAAGTGGGTCACTCGATTACAAATTAATTAAAAGCTATATTTTCAAATAAAGTAATTTCTAAGTAAAGTGAACTGTAGACTGTAGAGTACTTGAAATATTTAAATTAAGTTGTTCAGCACTCAAAGACGAAAGTTATAATCCTCTCAAACTGTTGGCTTTGCCTCAGAGTAGTGTATTCGTAGAATGTTTTATTATAAAATAAAAATGTGCTGGTGTACATTGTTACGATCATAGTTTGAACTTAATGAAAACACGAAACACCAAATTCTCGTGGTCTTGAAACTATTATTATTTTAAGAGTGGAGAGAACATACGGTTGGCAGTGCTGGGATATCTATAAATGGGATTCTTATCTTGTTCGCTGTGAATGAGAAAACCAATTGAAATCGCATTAAAAGGACACCATGTTAAAATGATTTCTATACCTTAAATTGTATAAATAATTTTTGTAAAGCAATGTCCAATCAAGATTGAAAGTAGACATCATTATTTAAAAAAATATTATTATATATAGTTGGTATATATCGTACTATTTGATTTGTTTGAAAAGAATTAAGGTATATTTAGAAGTATCGATACTGTAATTGTGTTTAATAGAAAGCACTAATTTAAAAATCACATATAGCTTCAAATGTTATAAAAACTATAAATATATTATTTTATAAGACGATTTTAATGTGCACTTTCTAAAATAACCACATATGAATTACGAGCCAGATTGAGTTTAAAAGCGATAGAGTAGGTAGCCGATCCTTTTAGCCTAATCTATTTTTTATTTTACGCGCCACGTCTTACTACCCTTTTGTGTCATTGCGCTAATGTACTAATTACGTTAATATTTTTAGGGACTAGGAGGGTTATACGAATAGGAAGTGTACCCACATTTTCGTGGGGGGATAAAATACCACTATTTTGGAAAAATCACCCTCGGTACACCCGACAGGGATTTGAACCTCGATCTACCCATACTCGGCAGTAAAGTTTAATGAGGGAGTAGCTTAGACCATGTGACCATCGAATGAGTTTTAACCTAAATTAATCAAGTGTAAAGTGAGAATTGCTATATAATCCCAGATTGATTATCGTACTTGATACCATTATATCAAAGTATATTATAATATTATTGTACCTGATACTATTATATCAAGGTACATTATAAGATTATTGTACCTGATACAATTATATCAAGGTACATTATAAGATTCTTGTACCTGATACTATTATATCAAGGTACATTATAAGATTATCGTCCCTGATACTATTATATCAAGGTATTTTATAAGATTATCGTCCCTGATACTATTATATCAAGGTATATTATAAGATTATCGTCCCTGATACTATTATATCAAGGTATATTAAAAGATTATTGTACCTGATACTATTATATCAAGGTATATTATAAGATTATTGTACCTGATGCTATTATATAAGGTACATTATAAGATTATCGTACCTGATACTATTTTATAAAGGTATTTCATAATATCGTACCTGATACTATTATATCAACGTATTTTATAATATTATCGTCCCTGATACTATTATATCAAGGTATATTATAAGATTATTGTACCTGATATTATTATATCAAGGTATATTATAAGATTATTGTACCTGATGCTATTTTATAAAGGTATTTCATAATATTATCGTACCTGATACTATTTTATAAAGGTATTTCATAATATTAAAGTACCTGATACTATTATATCAACGTATATTATAATATTATAGTCCCTGATACTTTTATATCATGGTATATTATAATAATATCAAGGGTTTGCGATGGCTTAAAGATAATATTTGTGATCTGACCCTTAAAAATGTTGGAAACCACTGCTCTAGACTGCGATTGTAATTCGTGTTTCGAGACAATGAATCTGTTTATTTTTAAACCACACATTAATTACGAGAACATAAAACACTATTACAGTTCATAAGAGGATGCAATTTACATTTTAAATCTTAATCACTTTTTATTTAGCACTGAGGGTATCGAATGATTTCCTTTTTACTAGTTTAGTTTCCTGAACTTTTGAAGGTGGTTTACGTGTTTCGTTCGACCCAGAGAAGTTTGCATGCGTTGTCGGGGTGTAGAATTGTATGCGTGGTAGTGGAGAATTGAGGGGTGGAATTGTATGAAGGGGTGGCCGTGAGTAAGGGGTGGAGTTGGAGTGGGATGTATATCGGATCGCAGTCAGATGTTACCACTTGATTTTTTTTTCTTTCTTTTTGGCTAGCATCCAGCTGATTCTCCGGTTATGAAAGTCAATATTTCCCACGAACAAACACACGGCCAGGTTTGTAGAAGACATCTGTCGGCAAAATTGAACCTCGGTGTTCGGTAAATTGAGTCTTGTTGTTTGTTTCTTTTTAAAAAAAATACGTTATCAATCTTGTATCAAATTTATAATGAAAGTCTGTTGTTGTGCGATATTATTACGACCACGTTCCATCATAAGTTAAATGTTTTTAAAGTGTTGTGTATTTTAACAATATTGATCCTTTTTTTTATGTTTGCAAGGTGTCTTACTACCCATCCGGTATATTTGCTTAGAAAGTTATTTTCAACCACCTCTGCACCCATAGGCAACTTGTGTTAAGATTCAGATTTCTTCAATGTTTAAAACTAAAAAAAAAAAAAGCTTTTTATCAAAACTAAATAAAAACTGCTACAATATAGATGTGTTTTTTTATTTCGACTCACTCACTTTGATGGCTGGATGCTCTAATTAATATGCCCGGGCTCAATCCCAGCCGGGTGTACTGCGGCTTTTAATTTTTTACAAAAAAAACCTTACACTATAACTTTATTCATTCATTTTTCATTAGCATAGTTAGTATTTAGGTGTAAATAACCCTAACGGATAGTAAAACTTATTGCAAAAGAAATCAATATAGAGTAATATTAACCATTTTTGAACATCTGTCATGGCCAATGCGTAGTTTAACAATAACTTTTTCTCTTCATTTAAAACAAAAAAATTGTCAATTGCTAATATGCTAATGGCCAACATTTAAGTACTTTTGGGACTAAAATATGAAGTTAGTTAATAGAAACGGATCCATTAGTATTGGCCAAAAGACTATTTTGGACACAAAGTCTGAAAAGATAAATAACTTAACTCGATTTGCTTTCAAGCCCGCCTTAACACTAATGATTTAAGGGTAAGAAAGATGGAAGTCAGATCATAACTAGCCATATTTCCCTGGGGATGGATAGTGAAAAATAATTTATGAACATTCAAATCAGTACACTTTCTCGTACTTTAAACCCTGACTTTTTTTTCATCATCATACCAGACAAGAAGATATTAACCCTTTAGATAAATGTAGTTGATTTTAATTTCCGGTGCAGTTGTAAGTCACTCCCATTTAAGTCACAGCCGTTATTAATGCTTTGAAAATTTTCTAATAAAGTGCAGACCAATATTTTGGTTTCCTACTCGAAACAAAGAATCTAGGAAATATTTTTATTTTTCATATACATTCATCCACTTTCTGAAACGACAAATTATATTTATAAGATATCTTAAAAACTATAGCATGCACAACATCCACCCCCCTGCCGTTAATTCATAACTGTGAGAGGGGCAACCCACATTTCACCAATGATAAAATGTTTAACCATGACGGGAATCAAACTCAGGACTCTTAGCACAGTATAAAGACACTCTACTGGCTGAGATAAGTTGTTGGACTATCTCAGTATAGATTTGTCTGAGAAATATATTTAACATCCTCAAATAATTTTTGAGCCGCTTGTTGTAGACCGATTTACAACAAACTTAGTAATTGAACAACGTGACGATTTATATAAAATATTATGGTAAAGCTGTTAAACTAAACTTTGGTATAAACTATTGTAAGGTGGATGGTTTAAATATTACTATCTAAAATAAATTTTATTTTCTATTAAATTATTAACTAAACCTTCAATTAAAGATATTATATTTTTTCCCCACTACATTTCAGTACCAGTGATACGCGTTAATGTTAGTTATGCCAATGTGGCAGGTAGTCATAAAAATATAAATTACGTATGAATTTTTTTTATTGCGTGGAAGATGATTGGGAAACCCTTTAAAAATACTTATTAGTTTACCTGGCAGGGATTTTAGCACCGAACAGTCAACACGTCACAAAATATGAGTTTGATATTGAGTACACTTGTCACTGGCGTGGGATTTATCAAATATTGATGAGAAAAAAAAACTTTCGCATTGAAACCAGTAAAATTAAAAAAGATACATGCTAGATATGCCGTTTCAAGCCTTACGTAGTAATGAACCCGATTGAGTGTAATTAAACTGATATTATTTGTTTTGAATATTCATTTTAGACAATAAACAAAAATACTATTGGATCTATTTTTTTTCAATTTGAGTGACAGATCAATGCAACAAGTTTTACGCTGAGTTTGATTACGTTTCATTTATTCTAGATACGTTCATTTTTCAACAATACTGAAAGACAAAATCAGCGATTTATTTTAAAAATAAATGTATTATTATAAAAAAAAACTAACTTTTGATTTGTAACAAGTTAGTAGATTTTTTTTTATAGACCGTCTCAATATTCGTTGTGCATACACATATTAACTAAACTAATATTTTAGAGACGAGCAAGGTAGACTTAAACATCGATCATACCAACATTTTCTTGCGTACTCTATAGAGTTAGAAACTCGAGAGGTAATTGCCGCAGTTAAAAAAATACGCGAGCTTTCCCTATCCTGAGTTCCATCCAGTCCACTTAATTACATCCTACCCCTATATTTAGCTTGGTCTATCCAGTCTAACTCATTACACCTTATTTATCTTGATCTAATTCTATCCAGTACACTGCATTTCACCCTATTCCTATATTTATCTTGTTCTATCCAGTCCCCCTCATTATACCATATCCCTATCTCTAGCTTGTTATATCCAGTCCACCTCATTATACCATATCCCTATCTCTAGCTTGTTATATCCAGTCCACCTCATTAAACGCTATTGCTATATTTAGCAAGTTCTATCCAGTCCACTTCATTACATCTTCTCTCTTCAGGTCCATTCTAATGTAATTCTATCATCAATGTTTAGGTCTTCCAAATGGTATCTTCCCATTAGGTTTGCCAGTCAATATCCTGAACAAGGTTCTAGGTTCTGCTAGTCGCAATGGATGTCCTGCCCACCGTAAATAGTGATATTCGACAACCCAAACATGTTTGATGATGGGTACAGGGTGTTTAGTCTATCATTATGTAGTCTATCTTCACTTATCCATTATCTTAATCCCTTTTGTCTCAAATATTATAATCAACACTGTTTAAAAATTCCTTTACATTCCTTCTCGAAATGAAAGGTTTGATGCCATGTTTCACATTTATTGTAGCCGCCTTTTAAATTAAAGGATAAGAGGAAACTTACAAACAAATAAAAAGGGGGAATAAGAGAAAATTGGCAGAATTTCACAAAACAATTAAAATGAAGCCAATATATATTGTGGTCAGATAAGGACAACCCAAACCGTATCTCAAATGTCACTAATTGTAGGTGGTAATCCTCCTCATGGATTAATACGCTGACAATCGGTGTTCATTTTGAACAAAAGGTTCGTAGCAAAATATTTTTCTTTTAGGTTCGTGTCTTACTATGAAAATTTGATTGTAGTTGTCAGATAAGGCCTTTTCTATTAAAATTTTACTATGCTTATAATTATTTTTTAATAATTGTCTTATATTTTTCAAGTTTTAAAAATATAAAAATGATCATTAAATTATTATGTTATGTTTCAAAAACTATAAATACGAAGACCGTCAATTTCCATTCAATAGCCTGATTACTTTCAGACTGACATTAGGATGAAAGACATCTATATAATAAATTTGATATATATAAATGATAACATTATTTGGTCCTCCTACATTTTGTAGAGTTCAACTAAATGGTTGGGTGACCCGTTGGTCTAAGGGTAATGTGTCGGACTTCTGTGCTGGAGGTCCGGGGTTCAATCCTAGGTCCTGGTACAGATTTATCTGATTGCCCGAACCCTTCCTTCACCTCTGACAAGACGAATATTAATCACAGCTTGACAACTTGTGAATGGGAGGAATGGGAGGCTTCCCAACATGGTTCGGATTCTACGTTAAGCTCCATTTCATCTCACAATCACCCTACTATTACAAATTGGCGTAAGTGCGTATAACCCGAAGTGGTAGTAAGACGCAGTGCTAATAATAATAATAATAATTAAATAGTTGATATAATTTGATGTTATTTTTTAATTAATGAAAGTAGAAAAAAATATTGTATGTTGTAAAAATTATATTCATTGTACTTGGGGAAAAAAGTCCACTTTTTATGTCATGGCGACTAAAACGACTTTTCTTTTGTTTTGGTCCTACTTGGTCCATAGCTGGAGAGAAAGGGTAGAGAGAGAGAGAGAGAGGGATATAGGTGGGAACCTCATACTCTGACCGCAATAATGCTGTATCCAAGAGATAGCCAACGGACTGACGGATAGACAGACAGACAGACAGACACAGAGAAGTAAGCTTTGGAAGGTTCGCCAAGCCAGTAGTTTGGGTAGTAGCTTATACGACTCCCGACTACCACGAGTCGAGCTGAGATAACTTCAATTGGGCACCAGATAAAGGATGCCACGTTTCGTTCAGTTACCCCTCGAAAACCCCTCTTCCCTCCACAACGGTCAGCTCTGTAGATCCTTCATTGTTTGCGAGGCGTAGGCGTATGGAACGAGACCCTGGTGTGGTTTCTATCGTATCATTTCTATACACACACACACACACACTCATTCATGAGCTTTCTCCAGTGTGACGTCATTTCAGGGTTGCTTTAGAGGATTATAATGACCTTTGCAATACCACTGTAGCTGGAGAGGCAAAAATAAAAATTGATGTTTGGATAGTAATATATTTCACCCAAAAAAGTTATTTTGCTTTTTTTTAGAATTCGTCAACAACCAAATTGTAAATCTGTAGTCATATATATATATATATATATGTAAATTATTATCAGTTATTTAAATACATGAGCGTAAATCCATTCATAACACAGGTCTAGGAAGCATTGCTGTAATGGTAGAAGCTAAGTTTCTAGTTCTATTTATAGTTATTTGGAATAGAGCATAAGGCTAGATCATGGTTTAAATTAGGAGGGAAGGCCAGCACACTTACCTTGGTGATACTGAGTAGAAAATTTTAGATGGAACACTAAAAAAAACCACAAACACATTTTTAAGGACAATATTTCACTGTCACAGGCAGATTCATCAGGTCAAAAGAGTAGACTGATGCTCTTGGTTTAACTGCGAGGTTGACCCATTGATCTCTATAATATAACTGGATGGACATATGTGGCTGAAATTTTCGAGCTGTCGTCTGCATATCATTGTGTAAGAGAGAAAGAAACTTTCGCGTATCTCTTTCTCTCTTACACCCATACAAGGCAATGTGCCATTTTGACGTCGTTCATTAATTTTACTGAATATATTAGGTACATTAATGTGTGATTAGTTAAATGAAATAAATATGTTATCAAAACTTTGGCAAGCATATCAAAGTTCGAAAATGGTAAGTTTTTCTTCGAATAAGTTGATGTTGCTTAATATATACGATGATTTTTGAAGGAAACTCGCTTGTAAGGCTTTATTTTGTACCAGAATCCTACACTATAGCTGTGTTTCGTTAAGATAAAAATACTTCCAGAAATAAATTTTTAATTCCGTTCTAAATTGACGTTTATCCTAAAATTATATATATATATGATAGTATTCTAGTACGAAATAAAGCCTACAGATTGGGATTGTTACTAAATTCATGGTTTAGAAGTCATTCAAACAAATGTAATACAGTATTTTGATAACTTGTTTCATTATAGTTATAGAACTTTCAACATAATATGGTTTCTGAAAGCAATATACAAGTTATGAGCAAACATTAAAAAAAATGGCAAAATAATAATTTCTACAAGCTTATAGCATAAGTGATAGGTTGAATTTATGGCACCTAACTTTAAATATAAGAGTAGTCTTGGCAGACTGTAAACAACATTGGGTATAATTACGTAATTATTTAAATATATTAAATATTTTATTTGTATTTGTACAGTATTACCTGTAAAACTGAATTTTATATCCTTTAATGTATATGTTTCTTCAGGAAAGTATGATATAATACTTCACTATTTTCAAACAATAACACTTTTATTCATCAGAGACACATTTTCGTATAAGAACATTGAAAGAAACCGTTAATTCTGGCCCTCCACAGTGTAGCAGACTATAAACTTGAGCGTCACGCTTTGGTCCTTGACAATGAGTATATGTATGTCCATCCAGTGATATTATATATATTAATGGGTTGATCGTCCACAGAAGACTATTTTTCAGGTATGATCACAATATAGATGGCAGCACTGTGAATAAATAGATAATTAGAAAAACTAAAAATTGTGTTATATACTGTATTATTATATTATTATTATTAATAATAAGTGTGCTGGTAGGAAGGAGGAGAATTACCGGAGGTTGAGGTTAGGGGTTTGTCTGGATTTGATAATATATTGATGGGTCGGTTCCCATGTCTTTAGTTGTGAAGGGTTGCATATTTCTTTGTTCAAGGCTTTTACCACCTTGGTTGTGTAACAGTGATTAAAGTTCAGATGAGTTTAGGCATGTGATGCTACAGGCTTATCTTCATTTTTTATTTTTGTGTCATGTCGATTACCATTCATTCTCTGTCTTAAAGTTTCTATTGTGAGACCAATGTTGCCACGATAATAATATAATATTTAACACAATTTTTAGTTTTTCTATCTATCTAGTTATATAGTCATAATGATACAGTGATATCATAACAGAAAAACAGTCAGCTGTGGACAGCCAGTCTTGCAGTTTAACCAAAAACATCAGTCTACTCTCTTCACCTAATGAAGCTATCTTTGACGGTGAAAGCTTGTCTTTAAAATGTTTGTGTGTTTTTTAGTGTTATATCTAAACAATTTCTTGCCCAGTTGAGCCAAGGTAAGTGTGCTGGACATCCCTCCTAATTTAAACCATAGTTATATTTATAGTTCTTTAATACTTATCATAACCATAACTTAATTTGAATATAAACTTTCTAAATATATATAATATTTATTTTATCGTGACGTGTTCAGGTTATACGCATATTTAAAAGTATCTAAAATGTTTTAGGTATAATTTAGAGGACGTGTGCCTACATTTTCTTGGAGGGATAGTGGAAAACAGCCACCCTGTCATCTGCAGTATATACCGTTGCGAGAGTCACCTCTTTTACATTTGGCCAGAAAAACCGGGAACATCTTTTTTTATTCCACTCTGCCCATTAAATAAATATTTAAGAAATATTGAGACTACCATCTGCATAAAAATTGGCTAAACGTTTCTAATAAGGGAATAGTTGATCAAAGTTTCTTCACAATAAAAACAATAAATCTCTTGTTTTAAAAAACATGAATATATTTTTATTTTTTTAATCCATCACCTGATTAAAAATTTATTTATTTGGGGATTTATGGGATTGCAACAAAAATAATCTTGCCTGTATTTATCTTTAATCAAAATAACCAATATTATTTGATTAAATAACATATTATATATGTATTATATTTAATCAAAATTCAATGAAATTTATGTTATTCACATTCACCATTTATGACTGCATATTAACAACCATTCTTATAAATCAATAATAGAAAATACTAAGCTATTATATATAATCTATGTCTATTATATTTCTTAAATCACACCAAATATGTTTCAGTAAAGAGTCAATTCCAACACTAAATATGAATTGGGAATATATATATATATATATATATATATATATATANATATATATATATATATATATATAGTTGACAAAATTGGTGTTCCTAATTGGAATCAGATAGCTGTATGACGTGTTCATTAAGTTTAATAAAGAGAAGATGGTTATACTTCAATTTAATTTCCTATTTCTATTTGGATGACTTCGATGTTTTTCGGGTGATATCACACTAGAGGGTAGGAGGCTAAGGGTTTGGGAAAGGTGAGGTAGGGGCTGGCTGTTAAACTCGAACTATATCTTGGTAAACGATCAAAGTAATTATATCTTGTACGAAGACGATAAGAGAGAGAGAGGATGCTCTTAATACATAATTAAGTAGAGTGAGATAGTTTTAGATAGGTGGGGGGGGACTAGGTGTATAGACAAAACATTTGAAGTTATTTATTTCGACACTAATCATTATATTTAAAAAGGAATATCAAATGGTTTTCAAGTTTTATTTTTATTTGAGATCTCATTTCACAGTCGATTAACCATGACATTAGAAATATACACGATCTAGTTTAAACCAGAAAACTTAGGTGCGTTTTTTATAAATACATCATTTGGCAACAAAAGACGTAGGTAGGGTTAGTTTAAAACGTGTTTTGTTAAAAAAATGTTCCTTTTATTGATCTTTTTAATCATATTTCATTGTTCTCATTACCACTAAAGGTCACCGCACAATGATGAGAAAATCCGCTTTAAGTTTTATTATTTACTTGTTAAGACAAGGACTTAAATATTATTTTTGACCATTGACAGTTGTATGGGAGATATATTGACATACCATTTTCTACAGCATTTTAAGAGTATAATTTTATGTATTTTAGAAAATCTATTAAAAACAAACCGGTAATAATTCTTTTTTTCATCGAGTCTAACTATCTGTTCAGGACATTCGTGATAATTAACCCATTAGGATAGGAACGAGGAAGGAAGTATTTTAGGGGTAATATACCCACATTTTCGTGGAAGGAGAGTGAGAAAACATTAAGGGAAAGCTACCCTCAGCGGACCTCATTGGTATTTTAACCCCAATATCCCCGTTATCAACAGGACAGTCTAAATCTATATTGATGTATAAGACCAAGGGTTTGCAAGAATCGATCTGAACCATCAATTAAATATACTTTAGCGGCTTGTGAAAAAGAGTTGCAAAAATCTTATCTCTGAAGTAGAAAGGAGATATAGTCTTTAAAGTATATTTTTGTATATTTAAACGTTTATAAAAATGTATTCTCTTCAGTTTGAAAACTATTTTGGTATTTTTACTCTGGACATCTCTCGCCAGCTATGCTTGCTATTGTTCAGCTAGATGACATTTCGTAGCAAACTTACACCCTATACTACTGTGGTTGATTTTACCTGAAGGTAAATTTTGTTGTTAACGGAGTCTTCAGGTTTTGGGTGCGTAATAAATCTTGAACTATCGGTATTATTAAACAGTTTTAAATGTGAGTGTGGTAAATAAAATAGGCATAAAAACTTGGGAGATTAAGAAAAATAGAAATGTGGCTAGTCAAAATTTGCACAAATGATCATAACCTGTAATAACCTGTAATACCCGCCCAGTATGTAACCTAACAGGTGGATATAAAGGAGTGATACATATAGTTTAATGCACCAGCATTCCACTTAAAATAAGATTCTAAACCAGAAACAACCACAATCAGTTAGATTGATGTATATGTCCATAACTTCCTTATAAACAAGGTATGTATTCTTGGTATTTTAATTTAATGAAATATTTTACAGATAGTTTTAATTGAAATATGTTTTAAAGCGATAACTATGGACTAAACCATGCAAAATAATTTGTATCGAATTGTTATTTCCAGCTCAGTCCCTCCATGTGAGGGTTGCTGACATATATATGTAACACATATTTGACTGAGCACATAATTCGCCATTCAAAAACTCAACGTAAGGCTAATGGACTGCTTTTTCTGAAAGCCGATCACCATAAAACAGTTACGCTCTTTATCGTGTTAGTTATTCACTTTAATGTACGGTAATAAAATGAAGCATTACTTTTATCCTGTTACATCCATCCGACACTTAATCGCATTATCATAACTAAATAATGCAAATCATTTGAGTAGAAAAATCTGTCAAAACAAATTATTAAACTTGAAAGTAAAATAAAATTAGAGCTATTTATGTATTAATGTATGTACATACATGCATACATATATACTTACATGCATACATACATGTATACAGGTATACATACATACATGTATACAGTTATACATACATTCATACATGTATACAGGTATACATAGATACATACATGTATACAGGTATACATAGATACATACATACATACATACATACATAGATACATACATACATACATACATAGATACATACATACATACATACATACATACATAACATACATACATACATACATACATACATACATACATACATATATACATACATAATCTAGCCGTTCCCTTACGGGGTGCACAAGAAACTAATAAAATAGCTCAAAAATAATTCCTCCGTGCTTAATCCACCTTCACTAAATGTTTCCACACTTCCTTATCCTTGCATACTTCCATTAATTCACAAACACACATACACAGTCATACATGATACTTTATTCTTTAAACACTTGATGTTTTTTTGTCCATACAAGCTATTCCACATTAATATTTTAGATATCTCATTACAATTGCGTTCACTTTGATCATGTGTTTCTCCTGACAAATCCACGCTTAGCATCCGTAAAATATTGTTGGCGTTAACACACTTGAAAGATGTAAAACTGCAAGTATATACAAGTCATCATTCTTTGCAATATTCCACATATATCCATCAACTCCCCGAGATGTATTCACCCTTTTGTCAATTTCACCATCTCTCTTTCTATTTTTACAAAACATTCTGTCCAGTTACACAAAATCATTTACTTGTTCTAAGATTTTTCTATTTATACTAAATTGAGAATCATTTCCTTATCATCCTTATCAAAAACTATCACCTTAGTTTTGTAGAAATAAATACGAAGATCTATTCTGCCGGTTGCAAAAGTCAAACGATTTAATGCAATCTTGTTAGATCCCGTTTCCGTTGTACAAATAATTTACAGTTTTCTTCCAGTCATTGAAAATTCAAAGTATCAGAACATATACTGAATAAATTCTCACAATTTGTCAAAACTTAAGCGTTTAAACCATAATCACATTTACGTCTGTAGCTTTGCCATTCTTTAACTCTTTCATAATTGTTAACACCTTAGTCTTGTAAAATACTTTCATTCGTCATAACATATTTTCTAATTTTACGCTGATTTCTATACGTTTTCGCCATAAAATTGCTCAATGCTTTCCTATACTGCCTTATCTCAATTACCCGCCTCGGTGGCGTGGATAGCTAACGCATTATTAGTGTTGAGCTCGATTGCTGAGGACGGGGAGACCAACATTCGAATCTCGGTCTGGTGAACTGAAGGTGTTTGTTTTTCCTAAATGGTTTTCCACTCCCCCTCCACGCAAATGCGGATTCACTTCCTCTAATTCAACCTTCCTAATTCATAATTAATTAGCGTAATTAGTACTTAGATCGTATAACCCGATCGGTTAGTAAGACGTGGTGCTAAATAATAATAATAATAAATAAAGTAAACTTATTGTGAAAAACATACTATTATAAAGGGTAGACTTAATGGTGGAGATTATTGCAATTACAACCATACTCATGGGATATAACATTTTAATGTTTCATAATATTCGTGGTGAAAAGCCTTACTAAATTAATATCAAATAATATGTATAGTAGCAATCAATTTAATCTATCATAATTGTATACCAATTGATGTATATATATATATATATATAATAAAACACCAATTTTTTATGCTTATTCAATTCTTAGTGTGTCTTTTGTTGCCATTAATCTCAAAATGTACTCATCGGATCGAGATGGGGCTTCTTCTGTTGTACTCCTTATTTTTCATAGAACAGGAAGTACCATTAACCAAAATACTTTCACACCAGCTAGTGAAGTGGTGTTGAAAAGACCTACTGTTAGTGTGGCTAATTTTCACCTTGAATTTGTAAAAATTTAAATATATATTAACTTTTACTGTTTACATCTTCTTTGTAAGTCTCAACGAGGGGCTTAAAAATGTATCCATAATACATTTTATAACTCCTTGGCAATGAGTGCCAATCGTTGTATTCATCTATACTGAATGTTGTATTCATTCTTTTCTGTCTTAATTGAGCACCAAACAACTGTAATCAAAATAGCAACTAAACAATACATTTAAATCTTGAATCCAAAGAGAAACTATATTTTGTGTGGGTTGCTTTATATTCACATTAATAAGCAAATCATGATTTCTTAATAAATAAAATCTACACTCAGATAAAGTTCAACATCTTTATTTGATCTTACATTTACATAGATAAATATTCAGAGAATTTATTAATATACCCCTTTTAAAAAAACAGCTTAAATTCTATAGTAAAGAATGAAATAATAAAATAAAATATGTTGTACTTTTGTATGATAACAAGATATCTTAAGGACCGAACTACTTTTCGAAGTAACTTAGGTATGCTTGAATATATGCACCATTTATCTATCTAGGTGGGCTACTTCATAATCCAGAGATCTGAGTCTCTTTACTTTATCATATAAAACTTAGGAATGTTAGATAGAGATTATTTATTATATATACTGTTATACTATTATTATTATTATTATTATTATTAACACCGCGTATTACTACCCATTCGAGTTATACGAACTTACGCTAATGTGTAATGGTAGGGTGATTGTGAGATGAAATGGAGGACCTACTGTTCAACGTGGAATCCGAACCACGGTGGAGGCCTGGCATTCCTCACATTAACCAGATGTCTTGTCAGAGGTGAAGGAAGGGTTTGGTAATCAGATAAATTTATGCCGGGACCGAGGATTGAACCCCGGCCGCCAGCATATAAGTCTGACACCTTACTCCTAGACCGCCAGGTCACCCTTATTTTGTTATAATCCTGAAATTTTAAGCAACTTGACCACTACTTTAATTGAAACTAAAACCAAGAAAAAAGACGTATATTTATCAAAGATTTACATGAAAGATAAAATATTTGGGTGGGCATATTGGATTAATTACCAATACATTATCTTGTGAGCTATATGCCTTAATCCACTCAACGAGATAAGTATGAATAAATTTAAAGACAGAAAAATAGAAAGGGAATAGCTTATCATATTATAGCAGATAATTCTGAGAATATGGAACAAGAGCATTTTTTAATATGTTACATATATTTACAGCCTTACACATAATACTGCGGGACTACTTCAACGGGTATCTCAATAACAAAGTAAGATATAGAGTTGACATTTTGAATAATCTTGCGTACCATCATAAACCTAATGGTAAGCTTTCCTTGAGGGCCTATTTTTATTTCAATTATATATACATATACAAGTTAATAGACTTTAGATTTAGTAAACTTGGTTATAGATAAATCCGGCTTGAGTAACCCTAATTAATGTATTGCGATCCAAATAAAATATAAAATTTATATTTTACAACTAAACTATTTGGATTAATTAAAAACATTGTTAGTTCAGATTTAAATAATATTAATACAGATATAAATAAAGTCATTTTAAATGAACCTACAGTAGTTCTATAATCATATTAAATGTAATTATATGTTTAACTGATTAAATAATATTTTCATTTGTTATTTTGATATATTTTCCCTTTGACTCGTCTCTCAAAATAAAATCGGAAGCTTATAGAATGTGAAATAGCCCACAAACCATTTTCATACGAAAGCATAACACAAAATTTATTTTCCCCCACTGATCACCACACTAAAAACCTTATGTTCGTTAATAAATTATGAGATGTTTTCAAATGGGTGAGTGAACAGTTTCATTCCCCTGCTTCCCCTCGCCCCAATACAACCAATCCCATTCGCCCAAATCTCCTCCAACCCCTCTTATGCCGCTTCAAACTCGAGTTTAGTCGGAATACGGAGTCGCGTTAAATAATGCACGACCTGTCATTTCAGCGGTGATCAGCAAATTGAAACACGATTGGGAAAAGGGTGAGGGATTTAATGGGGTGTGGGTACATCCCCGCGTGCCATATGGCATGATACCGACACAAACACACACACACCAGCGCCTCTTATTAAGGTGTATTAGCAAATGGTTGTGGAACAAGGTTTGTTACCTTACGAGACAAGAAAATGTTTTGGGTGTTGGTAAATAAAGTTATTATGGACACATTTGGAGCAAAAGGGGATTAAGATAATATAGAATGGAGAAAACTACATATAATATTTTCATCACAATACATTGTTAAGTTAGTCAAATATCGAAAACTACGGTGGACAGAACGTGCTTTGCGGGTGGCCTAGGCCATCTCTCAAAGCTAAATACATATTCTCAAACCTCTAGCTTACACATTAAAGTGATAAAACAGTGAACAATGTGAAAGTCATGACATACCTCTGGAATCTAAACTCATTAGTGTATTGCTAAATACCTTAGAAAAGTGGTTTCAAACAAAATAGTAAACTAAAATATACCAACCCCTTCCAGAACTCACTAAGAAAGGGAGAAACACTTCAAAATTAAATTAAGCTAAGGAAAGAAAACAAATGTGTTTAACTTATCAAAATTGTAAACATACTTGTAAAACTAGGAAACTCTAAGAACCTTTTGGAATCTTTATGAACATAAAATTATTAACGGTTCCAATTCCGGGTCTTCAGGATATTGTTTCTAAGGTTCCTGGCTCCGGTTCCTGTCCCTATTACAGTTTATCTCCATAATTTGTAATTATTAGAAAGTTTATATTTATAAGAAGTGTATCTGGATTTTCAGGGAGGGAGAGTGAAAAACAAGCTTTTAAAATAAAAACCACCCTTGGTACACCTGACCGAGATTCGAACCTTAATATCTCCGCCATGGGGAGTCTATTGTACTGTGAGAGTAGCGCAATAGACATCGCGGCCACCGAAGCTGGTAATCTCGTGATCTTATTGCCAAATAGTAGGTAAGTATTAACAGACAACTTTAAATGTCGCTGCCGATTTGAAGCAAGTTATATTCACCATTCTGAATTTAATGATTTTAATGGCAGTTTTGGAGCAGTAAAATCATTCACACAATCTTCTACTAACCTAAAATGTTTTATCTTAGTCCTAACTATTTACTTTTATCTCATAGCTGCTAAATTTCACGCCAAACGTTGATGAAACGGAACTTATCTGAACTTTTCACTATATATATTTTTTAAATCACTAATCTGAACATTTAATTTTGTCAAGTCCTATAGTAAATATATCCATACCTTATCACCACCACCCATTGTATAAGAGACCATTTAAAAATAATAATCCATTTTCTTATTACTAATTTAAGACTTCCGTAAGTCTGTACATCGTTTAAGTAATCCAATCTGTGTGTTTACATAAAAGATTAATTGTGTTGCGCACATTAATTGGTAGCTATTATTCTCTTGGTTTGGACCTAGCTATGGTGTGTAACATAATCAATGAACACATATTTTGTTAACACAATTGTCAGTTAACCGGATAATGCTTTAACAAGCACCACCGCCATATTGGATGTAATTCAATTGTCGACCAAGTTCTCTTGCAATTAAATTTTGTAAGTTATGCATACTTTAAAGATATGTTCTTTGCCGATTGGTTTGACTGATTAACACTAAACGGGGGAGCCAACAATCTCCTCCTAACGACCGTTGGGATAATTCTCCTGAGAGAAAAATACACAAAGGTACCACCCGAGAATTGAACCAGGAGCCCTTAGTTTTATAGCTAGGTGCACTGACCACTACACCACGAGGATAGATCTACAGTAGCCCCATGACTTCTTTGGTGTTGACTGACAGCTGACGGCTTTGAAAAGTTACCAGACCAAATTATGTATCCCTACGCCGAACCATATGATCTGCAAAAACATGTGTTTGGCAGCTGTCACTTACTACAGTAAACATTTAGGTTTATACCTAAATATTGGCTGTCAGAAATCAGCTGTGAGCTGTCAGTCAGCACCAAAGAAACCATGGGGCTACTGTAGATTGACTAAGAGACCGATGTGGATATAGAACGATTAAAAAAATAATGGTTTGACGCTAGGTGGTAGTTATACTGCCTCTATTAGACTCCAAGGAAGATAGAGAAAGTGTTAGAGCTATGCTAGATCATCGAACAAAGAGATAAATCCAGTTGTGGAATTAACATTTAAACTTTTGGCATCAAGTCAACGCCTGGGTAGAAATAATCAACTGGTCTTAGTCGGCTTGTACAACCCCAATGCGCCTTAATGGTCTACAAAATGAGAATGGCATTTCTTGTGTTATGTTAATTTACCCTCCTCCACTCCACCCTACCTACCAACATTACCCTCTTAACAACCCCCCACTTTCACGCCATTTGTTTTAGGAGTGTTATAAACGTTAGTGTGAAAATGATTTATTATATCACTGGGTCCTTTGTTTTTGTTTGAAAAACTGTGGCTTAACTGGATACACATTTTAGGGAGATCTGGCTAAGTTTTAACTCTAAATATTTTTCAGTCACTTTAACCCCCATTGAGCTCTAAATATATTATCAAGTATCAAAATATATAAAAACAACTCCAGCTCGTTAACTTAAGATTAATAATGTAATAGTTTAAAATATTTCAATAATTTTATTTAAAACTATAACAGACTGTATTTAAACGACACTTAGCCCATTAGGTAGCGTGTCTGTCTTAGGAGATTAAAGAGTCCTTGGTTTGATTTCTGACATGGCTTAAAAATCTATTATCGGTGAAATGTGGGTTTCCCATTTCACAGTGATGAATATACGGGGTTTGGATGTTGTGTTTGTTCTAGATTTAAGTTAGCTTATAAGACATGTGCTGATATAATCAGTAGGTTCAGAAATTGCACGTTAATTTGCTCAAATAAATGTAAAATATAAAATATAACTGCTTCTGATCGCAGTTTTTACGAAACTCATATCACTTATATCCTATATACTTCCTTTCAAATGGAAATATTTTTATATTTTTAAAATAAAACATAGAACTTAACCAAAGTTATATTGCATATTCTGTGATTGTTTGAAACAAGATTAAAATATATCTTGGCCATGCTGGCCTGATCCATCCAGAGTCGTGTTTTGGAGTGTTTCCAGTGTAATCATAACTTGTTAAAAACGTACTTATAATAATTGTTGACATATTTCATCCCCCATTTGACTAAGAGTAGAAAACAAGTTTAGAACAAAAAAAACTCAGTAACCCCATCAGAGATGCAAACCTNCCCCCTCATCGACAGTCTATTATACTGAAAAAGTAGCGCGTTAGACAACGCAGCCACTGAAGCGGATCATTTCTTCTTGTATTTTATATTTCTCATCCTGGCCTTATAAGGGTAAATAGGATATATATATGTGTATAGCCCAACTATTCTGAACAAACAAATCAAAAGGTCTGCCGGGCACACCTCACTGAATAACAGTGCATCAAGGGTCAAATTATTCAAATTGGAACTTTATATGTTAATTTTGATAGACAAATTTTACTGAACACGGATTTTTATAACTAAAACTTGAATGTCACGTAATGCAATGTAATAGAACCAATAAAATAAGAACTAAGGTATTGAATGTGTTCATTATACAATATTAGAAAGATATAATAATAATAACCACCATATTCACTGTCATCACATAATATCCTTGCGGATACGTGTAGACAGCCTCCATAGGTGTGCCTTAGTAACACTTTGTGCCACCAGAGCAAACGTAGACATTTTGTATGGAGTACTTACAAACACGTTATTGTTTGCAATGCCCTCTGGAGGACCAAAAACCTCCTATTTTCGCAATGCTTCTGTAAGAGTGTATATTATTACATCTATGGTCTTTAATAGAGCGTGTCTACAATAATGTGTATTATTTAGTTTAACAAATTTTACTTAATTTTGGTAAATGTCTCAATATTAAAATGTAATAAAGAGACTCTGTGCACTGCCCCGTATCATTTATTTGTTTTTTTTTTCCATTTTATCTACCCTTTATAACATACTATGAACCAGAAATATCAGATAGTTACAAATTAGTTTTATAATGCTGATAAAATACTACCATTGATATTTTAAATAGCTAGTAATTATATTAATAAGGAAGATTACACTAATATTTAAAAAAATATTTTAATTTAATAGTGGGAATTTAAGTTGTAACACTATGTTTGATTCTTTACCTGGTTGAAATATTATTAATAATTAATTTTTTACTATTTTAAATATGTAACTCAATTACAAAAAAAAAAGAGATCCTAAAAACAAAACAACTATTAATATCAAATTTAATCAGCTGAGCTCACAACCATTATCTGATTCATGTATAAAAGTTTATATCATTTATGCATTACAATATTCACTATCCTAACAAATGAATCATAAAAAATCAAAATTATATACATTTAGATCAATACACAGAGTTAAGTTTTTCCAACAACTTAACTCAGACATTGACGTGTCTTTCTACTGGGGGTTACTGGTTCGATTCCTATTAGGGTGAAATATCCATCATTTGTGAAATGTGGGTTTCCCCTTTTAACAGTAATGAATTAACGACAGTGGAGACTGAGTGTTGTCTGTTCCTTATTTAAGTTGGTTTGTAAGTTGTGTGCCGACGTAATTGGTCGTATCAGAATGTGTATGTAAATTAGATACCGCAAATAAATGAAATGAAATGGATTAAATTTAGAAAACCCATACTCACAAATGTGTCTATTTTAACAACACTAAGAGGGTGACCTGGCGGTTTAGGGGTAAGGTCCGACTTCTCTGCTGGCAGCCGGGGTTCAATCCTCGGTCACGGCAAATATTTATCTGATTACCAAACCCTTCCTTCACCTCTGACAATACATCTTGTGAATGTGGGGAATGCCAGGCCTCCAACCGTGGTTCGGATTCCATGTTAAACTGTATGTCTTCCATTTCATCTCACAATCATCTTACCATTACACATTAGCGTAAGTGCGTATAACCCGAACGGGTAGTAAGACGCGGTGATAATAATAATAACACTAAGAGTCAAGACCAATCCTTTAAGCTAAGTTGTTATTATATAAATATAGAAAATCTTCTTTTAAAGTCAGTTATAAACAGGAACATTTCATATATAGTTCAGTCTTGAAGTGATAATATATTGTTATTTGTGAATTATTATTTAATGTTTAAAATATTTAGTCAATTGCTGTAAGATTAACGTGAGAGTTCAAGAGTTTTGAATTCGGATATAATTAAGGCATTTCTTTTTTCATCTTTTCTACTTGAAGATGGTGGATTATTTCCTCTGGGTTGCTCTCCTCATATTCAACTTTTATATTTACTCATAAAATAATAATTGTGTCAAATAAAACATTGGAATAACTACAGTGTGAACTACAGTAGACTCGCAACTATCCGAGACCCGTTTATCCGAGGCTCCGTGTTAACCGCGACACTCATTCTCTCAAAGTGTAAAACTTTAACACAATATGAAGGCCTATATATTATCTAAATATTTTATTCAATATGTACAATATACAATTGGTAATGTTATTTGTTTCAATAAATTAATAATTTGAAACTTGCAAACAATGTACACAAATGCAGTACGTTCTAGTGATGTATAAACTATAAATCCTACTATAGTTTATAAACTTTATGATGACCTATAATTCCTATTATTACCTATAAATGCTATTATACTCTATAAATCCTAATCAAATCTATAGAATCCTATGATTACCTAGAAATCTTATTATAACCTATACTATTATTAATACCTATAAATTCTATTATAGCCTATTTATTATATTATAACTTTTAGATCTTATTATGCCCTATAAACCTATGATGACCTATAAATAATATGTCTTGAGTTTTTTCATATCTGAGCTAGGCCTGGCCCCAATTACCTCGGTTAATCGCGAGTCAACTTTATTTGACCTTCAATAAACCAAAACTTATCTTCAGCTTTGGCACTTAAGGTCACCTTTCTTAATCCAACATTAACTTGGGGTCTTTCCACAGTCGATGGCCAATCACCGCAGGACGGAGTGTTCATTAAACAATATCCACCCCCACCGCCCACCCCCTTTCCTCATTCTCTTCCCTTTCCCATCCCCAACTTCAAATACCCCCCCTTATCACAAAATAACCTCCTCCACCCCCGACGATTCCTCAACTCTTCTTGATAGAGCAGTCGTGAAGTTAGGTGGAGTGTTGACACTGAGGCCTTAAGTCTTCTAGGCAGAGCGGGACTCTGTGTGTCTGTGTGTCTGTGTGTTTGTACAACAGAAACGGATTCTGTGTTTGCTACTCACTGGCCCCATCTCATCGCTTCCAAGATTACACGGATGAATTGCAAGATCACATGTTCACCTTCGTGAAAACTTCCTTCCATCTTTTCAATGAAAAATAATCGGCCTTTCTAATAAATCCAAAAACTTTATTGACTCTTATTTGGTTTTAGGGGTGATCATTAATTATTTTGGGGTGTGTTTACCTGTGGAGGGAAACAAGGGAAGGGAAGGTGGTTGAATTAAATTTGATAATCTAAACCGTTTTTTTTAAGAGTCGTATTTAATGTTTCGAATTCTGTGTGGAAAATTCAAATAATTAGTTTAATTTGAAGATTCTTTAATAACCAAAACAAATTTACCTCTATATTAAACGCTATTCATACCCGCCTCGGTGGCGTAGTTGGCTAAAGCGCTAGTTTCATGTAGAGATAGAGTGCCGAGGATGGGGAGATAGAGGTTCGAAACTCAGTCGGGTGAATTGTGGGACGATCTTACTACATAGTTTTCCACTCTCCATCCACGCAAATGTGAGTCCACGTCCTCTAAAATTCAACATTCCAAATTCTTAATCCAATAAAGTAATTAGTACTTAAGCGTATAACCCGAACGGGTAGTAAGACGTGATGCTAAATAAAATAAAAAAACTATATATATCTTTAACCCACTAAGGTAATTCATACATAGACGTATTACCCGAAAGAGTAATAGGACGTGGTGCTGATAATTAATAAAAAAACTCACTAGAGATTGAAATGTTAACTTATGAAACACACGTTTGGTTGAATCCTCTCATCATCCGATAAAATAGAGTTTACGGATTTGAGTTTACAATGCACTCAACTGGTAAATCAGCGCAAGTTGGGGTAAAAGTAAGGGTCTTTATATGTATATACAGGCTGTCCAATATAAATTGCACATTTAAAAAGTTGAGGAGTAATTCATTTCCTTATATATATATGTATATGAGAAAATCTTGATATTAAAGTCTTGTCAAGGTTATTACTTATTTTAAAAGCTACAAGACTTCAAATTAATGTATCTCACAAAAAGTATTTCCAAAAATGTTTCGCTTCTTCTCTAAATATTTGCGTTAGACTCCAACAATCTCCAAAGTAATGTCCCTTCAAGAAGGGCTATGTTTGCCTAGACCTAAACCCTATGATCTTGACCATATTTTGAGCGAGAATAGAGAACTAACTCCTCAATAATATCCCATTTATTTAGGCCAGCCTGTATATATGAAGTGCCTCCCTCCCCACCTCCCTCCTTCCCTAACTCGTGTTACTTGACCAGTAGAGAGCATTGTGAACACAAAGCTGCTAACTCTACTAATCCACCTTTAAAATAGTAATGTGAGTTTCCTCATGTGTATTATTCACTGTTAGAGTGTAGAAAATTAAGGTGCTGAAAGGCCAGAAGAATAGGGATTAAATACCCACTTCAGTGGTCAAATGGTTTAAGTTGTCACTATCTCACTATACTGGAATGCCCATGACGGGGAGAATGGAGTTTGAATCCCATTTGGTTGTACTGATAGTGTTTTTTACTAAAAAAAAATTTCTCTCTCTCTCCATGAAAACTTGGATACATTTCTTCTAAATTAAACAGTCATAATTCCTAGCCTATTAACCTAATTAGTACACACGCATGAATGGGTAGTAACACGCTCTGTTATAAAAAATAGTTTCCTAAGCTGACAGTTCATTTGTTGATACGCCTTAAGGTGAAATGAAAATAATTTAAGCTAGGAAAATAATATTTTATAACTTTATGACAGAAGAAATTCACCCAAATTAGATAAAAGTTTTGTTCAGTAGATACATCAATCTTAATTTGCCACACACATTATTCTCAAAATTTAATGCAAATATTTTGTAGGCATCGTAGAGTTCGAACAGGACTTTTCCCGCTCTCCATTTAGATTTTGTTTCAAATCAAATTCCCTTTGATCAATATTCAATAAGCGTTAAGATTACTATGTGTATCAAATTAAGCTATACGTGTCAACCAAATCAATACTTAATATAAAAAATCATTTTGGCCATAAAAATATTAACTATATGGATATGAAATTACGTTTATTCCATACCAGTTTTAAGTATTGTGCACACAATATTAATGACATTGATACGTATTTATTCTGACACCTTACATATATCAGACTTTTCAAAGTGAAGTTTTATCTAACATGAAAGTTGTTAAAGCTTTTAACGGTACAAGCGTTTGGTCTTTACTGTAATTATTACAAATTAAGTTTATATTATCCTATACTTGTAACTTCTAAATATAATTTAAAGGTTGAAATATTACATTCCAAAAAGTCTAAAATAGTAATTTTGGGTAAGTAAATGCCTTAGAAAGAGAGGTAGCTAGTAGGATATAGTAGCATTGAATATATATTTGTTAATCGAAAGAAGAACGTTAATATGGGTTTTAAAACACAAGTTGTATTATAATTTGTATTGTTCCTCCTACCTTGTTTGTTCTCCTACTAACATATAGCTATAGCGAGTAGTGCTTTACCCACTTGGTATTTGACGTTTAACAATTTCTGATCGACTATTCTCACACATTAACTTTGATATTATTAGTGTTTTCTGTAAGAAAATTTTATAAGATGATTCCTTAAACAATTTTACAGCAAATGTTAGTTTAAATTGCTATATATATTTCTTTACATACTGTGTACTTACCAAGGTAGAGGGTTTTCCCACTTTTTCTGTGATGACAGGGATCGATGGTGAGCATGGTGTCTCCAGTACCTCAATTCCTCACTGCGCATGTAAAAGTGCGTGGCTACGCTTGAAGAACACAACCATGATTGGTTCGAGGGACATTGTAAGAGGTGTTTGTTTCCCAACCAAGTGGATGCCCAAACAATGTGCTACATCTGATTGTATATGTCTCGGATGCTAGAGCCTATATTTTTTCGGTCAAAATTGTCGGGTTTGTTTACGGTGTCGAGCTTTAATTTTTCAAATCGGTTTTAAATGGTTTAACTTTAGTGTCTATAATGCAAAAAATACTTGAATAAAAAATAAAAAAAGAGTTCATCTCATTCAAAATACAGTTGGAACTCTTAAGTCGAGCATCCAAGTGTCTGGCAAGCATTGTGTCATAAAAATTACCAAAACACATAATTCAACTTTTAAGAAACTTTTATATATCCATCATGCCTATCCCCAAGGCTCGCCATCACTCAGCCTACATACTTATTGCCATGGCATCTAAGGTAGAATAGAACATGAGATAATACATCATCTTACACAAATACTGGACGCTTGGAAGACATAATTAAGATCTAAAATACATCCAGAATACAATATAATACAAGAGTATAACTAAAACACTTGGCAACAGATGTAAACAATTTTGGTGCCATTGTACTTTTAATAGCACCAACCTGCTGGGCATACCTCAAATTAATGGTGGAAGATTCAAAACGTGCTAGACAACAGAATGTTAGAATCAATAGTTTAGATTTTAATAGTTAAAAATAAAAATTAATAGAAGAAAATCAAATAAATGCCATGTAAATGTGAGTAACAACATAATTATTTTCCCAATATGTACACACACACACACACACACATATATATATTTTTTTACAGCACTCATATGTCGCCGGGCCAAGAAAACAAGCTCATTTTTTTTTTTCTGACGAGCCCACGTGGTACTATCACATCACGGCCTTAACATACATGCGAGCACCTGCTGTAAGCAGATTTCGCCATGAGAGGGTTGAGGGGTGGGGGGGGGGATAAAAGGGCTGCTGTTTGGTTCAACCGTCTCCTTCGATAACCTACCTCCCCCTCACCTCATACCCAAACTATCCACCTACCCTAAGCCTCATCCCCTATAACCTCACCTTTCGTTGCGGTATGGCTCGCGGTCAACAGAAAACAACCGAAAGCTTCAGAGGAGTCATGTGGGTCTAATCCTCTCTTCTTGGTTTTGTAGGAGGAAATGAGGGGGGGCAGGGAGTTTACTAAGGCCCCCCTCTTCTCCTTCTTGAAAATCTAGACCCAAAGGGAAGGTAGGAAGGTTTTATTCCATGGAAGAGAGGTAAAAATAAAAGGAACAAGTATGCTTTCAAAATAGAAAAAGGGAGAAGGATGTTATCGTATTTCTCATGTTATATAATCACATTGCCTTTTTTTTTTAGAGAGAATGGAGCGAGAGAGAATTTCATATGGCTTTTACGAATACTTCTTGGGGTAAGTTTAGGACTTTTAACCCTTATCTCTTATTTAGTTTGGTTTATCCTTTAACAAACTTATTGAAAACATCAACGTGCTTTTAAATTTACTTTTTTGTTTGGCTAAGCACGTATATGGGGTTGAGTATTACTTTAGTGCATGCTTAGCTTCTAGATCCTAAGTTTTTTCTTTAAATTTAAGTAGAAATGGAAAGATTTAATCCTAGATTACTCAAATTCTATGGTATTCTAGATAGTTTATATTCATAAAAAACTAAGATAAAGATATACTAATACTATTAATATAAAGCCCTGACTCAAAATCACAATTTTATTAAGTTGGTAATAGTAACTATAATTATATAAGCTTGTGTGATTGGAAAAAAATAATAAAATCACAAAATAAGACAAAATTATATTAATTAAATTAGTTTACTCAAAAATCGTTATTTTTCTTTTTTATGACTTGAAAATAGAGCATGTGGGCTAAATTCAGCTTTTAACACTTCTTCAAAATTCACTTTTAAATGTTTTTATTTTACTATAAATTCGTGCAATTTTTCAAGGATTCAAAATTTTTAAAGAAAACCTATAAACACCTATAAAAATATAGGAGTGGACAAATTTCTAGTTTTAGGCTATCGTAGGGATGTATACATATATTCAATAAACACGTGACTGATTTAATTGACTTTGAAGAAATTGGTAAATGAACACTTCCTTTTTGTTTGCTTGCCAAATCAATGGGTAAACCTTTTAATATCACAGAGTGTACTCAAACTTGTGGTGAGGTATTAAGTTAAAATAGGTGAAGCCAACCAACAAACGAAATAATCCACATCCGAACAGATGAAAGCAGGACTTTATTTTTAGAGAAAATCCTTTTAAAGCATTTTAAAGCTTTTTATATGGATAACAATAGCTTTAAATTTTTAGCGAAAGGATTAGACTATTTAACATGTTTGTAAAGCAAGACTTATGAGGATAAAAAAATACAATTATAAATTTTGTTGACGTATTTAAGTAAATAGACTTAATAATTCTACTAGATGTTTGGTAAAAATGTTTTAGTTCTAGATTTTTCTAAAGTTAATTTTTTTCCCCTCAACATATGCACGTATATTGTGAAATAACAGATCTTACCCATGTTTATTTAATATATTTCAAGTTATTATAAATGTAAATATTTTTAAAATGCGGTCACATGGAGCTCGAAAAGTTATCCGAGAATTTTCATAACGTTAATTTTATATAAACAAATACGGCATCTGCAAATTATATGATTCTAAGAGGTAATGGAAATAATTAAATATACAATGGAAAGTAATCATATATTGGACCACTAGCAGTGTAAGTTAACTAAGACTTTAATTTTTTTTGACTATGTTTTTTGTATGTTAAGTCAAATATAAATTACTTTGTAGCGTAAAAACTCTCATTTTTTAATTAATAATATTTGGCAATTTCTTTTTCTTGTAAAATTATTTACATTTTAAGCATTCTTAAAGTAAAATTAAGTATTTATAAAGGTGTTTGTAGATAAATATACATTTACTTTGTAAACAGTACTTTATAAGCTAGCATTATATATAAATAACATTTTCTTAACTTCCAATTAAAATTATTAGTCATCTAATTTTTAATTTTATCCTTCCTATGATAGATATGACTAATTAATATTTAATAATATGTTCAAGCTTTCTTTATTATAAAAAAATTGATGTAAATTAAGTTTATAAAGCACTCTCAAATATCCTTTTAAGGCCCTTGGTTGGCCAAATCTTTTAAGGCGATCATTCATTCATTTTGATGAGTCAGCTGGTTAGTTCACACAGCATTAGTCAGAGAAGTAACAGTTTTCTAATTAAGAGTTTTTAGGGCTATGAAGTACAATGAAGAGATTCAACCATAAAGCATATTTGGAGAAAATATTAATAATTCTATGTGTGTCTACTGAATAATTAAAGTAGAATACCTGTGTTTTTATAGTTAATTATATAAAAAAGTTTTTCATGTTTAAAATTATTTTATCCAATCAGTATTTATTTATTGAAAAGTTACAGAAATAAAAATATATAATTAATTTTTGAAATAAATTAAATAATGATAAACAATACAAGCCTCTATACACAGTAATTTGTATGTTCACTTTGAAACACGTGGTATTCGTTAGTTTTATAGAAAGGGCTTTGATTATTCATGCATATAACAAAATATATCATTATTTGCTTCTATTTATTTGTCAAGTCACTATGAAAATAATTATTATAATTGGCATACTTAAGGCGAATATATTCAAGATAAGGTCGTTTGTTAGTACGATATTAGCAGAAAAATTAAGAAAGAAAAGATTCTATAAACTTTTACAAAGAAAGGAAATATTTTTATTTGTGATTTTATTTGATAATGGAAATCATTATACGTCCATGGAAAAAAAAAGTAAATTTCTTTCAAATTTTATATTTTATTTATTTTTGTTTTTATTTGTTTATTTTTTACATATATTCTTACGATGGAATAAATTAAGCCTTAGTTATTTCAATACTAATAATCTATGGACCTCTTCAGAAGTAAAGGAGTTTTTTTTCAATAATAATTGAGAGATCCTGTTTCAAATCTCGAGTATACTTAGCTCTACCTCTCACGTTGTGTGATAGCAAGGGGTGAGTTGGTTTGAGCTTTGCACTATTTACTACCTTAGGCCCCAAATAATAAAAATTCTTTGTCGTTTTCTGTAAGTAAAATATTAACAATATTAGTAGCTATAACCCATAATGGTAGAAGGATGAAATAATTTTCAGGCTTATTGGAACTGGGTAGTTGGCATTTATCCCTTTCCAGGGTGTTCTAAAAGTGATTTTACCACAATTGGTTACCACCCTCCATCTCAGAAAATGCGAATACACTTCCTTTAAATTAAATATATATTAACCCTAATACATTATAAATACTTGGTTCTTATAATCCTTCTATTCCTATGGTATTCGACTGATTCAAAATTTATACATACATACATATATACACACATATATATGTAAAATTAATTGTATCAAGTTATTAAAATTGTCATTTGAGGTCTTAATATTGTATTTTAAATGCTAATATATATATATATATATATATAAAAGCATTTAAAATACAATATTAACTAATACTATATATATATATATATATAAACTAATATATAATTATATATTTAATATACATTAGTATATATATGTAGTAGTATTAGTTAATATTGTATTCTAAATGCTAATATATATATATATATATATATATATTAGTATTTAAAATACAATATTAAAACCTTGACCTCAAATAACAATTTTAATCAAATGATACAATTAACTGTACTGATTTGTGTAAATTGGAGGGTAATAAAAATCACAGAAGAGACCAAAATCGTATCACACTATTATTAATTTATCAAAAAAATGTGTTCTATTGGTTGGTTAATGATGTAATGGATAAGACATGTATAGTATGACGTCACGCTACCGCCACCACGCGCTTATGAACTCTGGGCTCACCGTGTGGGGCGCTAGAGGGCAGGTCACGTGATCTTGCTCTTCAGCGTCCACGCGGGCGGACCATAGTTAAACTCTAGTCGCTTTTCATTGTGTTAGTCGAACATCATAATGCTTGATTGCAGATGATGCGAGAGACCGATATCAGACATTATTATTATTAGCACCGAGTCTTACTACCCGTTCGGGTTATACGCACTTGCGCTAATGTGTAATGGCAGGGTGATTGTGAGATGAAATGGAGGACCTACAGTTTAAAGTGGAATCCGAACCACGGTGGAGGCCTGGCATTCCACACATTACACAAGATGTCTTGTCAGAGGTGAAGGAAGGGTTTGTCACTAGGATAAATCGGTGCCGGGACCGAGGATAGAACCCCGGACCCTCAGCACAGAAGTCTGACACCTTACCTCTAAGCCACCAGGTCAGCCGATATCAGACATTGTTCTTGATTAAGATCACCTCTGTTTGTAACAAAGCAAAAACCTGTAGACCTCAAGTGAATAAGAGGTTTTCAGACAAACAAAACATAATTTGTTAGTGACACCAAATCTTAAATTTATTTTAGTTAAATTTAGAATATTTTCACAAGTTAAAGTTGCTATGGGTGACCTGGCAGTCTAGGGGTAAGGTGTCAGATTTCTATGCTGGCGGCCGGGGTTCAATCCTCGGTCCCGACACAGATTTATCTGATTACCAAACCCTTCCTTCACATCTGACAAGACATCTTGTGAATGTGGGGAATGCCAGGCCTCCACCATGGTTACTACCATTACACATTAGCGTAAGTGCGTATAACCCTAACGGGTAGTAAGACGTGGTGCTAATAGTAATAATAATAATAATAAAGTTGTTATTTAAATAAAGATAATTTGAGGGTCATATAAAGGCCCAAAATACTAATATATTAAAGAATCTCGTGTCCCAAAAAGTAAGTTATTAATATATGTTTTTAAATTTTCAAAATACGTAGTGTACTGATGTTTAAACTGTATGGTTGAACAATTTTCAAAGCTGCTCTCTAATCCCATTTGAATTAAATGTAAAATTTAATTTTCTTATAGCAAATACCACCAAATGTTTTTTCCTTTCGTTGAAAGATTTGATAATTTGGACTAAATTTTTAATATTTATTTATTAAAACATGGCAACCTATAGTGTACTGTGGCGGTGAATCAGGTTTACCATAATGCCACAGAACGGAGAGTGTATCCAATAAAAGACACAAATTAGGTTGGTACGAGTGACAGATATTATTCGTCCTAATTTCATTCTTAATCGCACCTACCAATATTTTAAATACAGTTATCGAAATCAAAAACTTCCGCCTGGAGTTTGATCTATGACTTATACTAATTACTTATGGTTTGAACTAAAAGGTTTCCAAATGTTAAAGAAGCGTCCACAAAAAAATAACTTTATTCCTTAATCTTGGAACGTTTTATATTATTTCAATACAACATTATTATATTATTTTCTAATAATAATTTACCTTACAACCATTGTACTGGGTGCGTAATCTATTTTAAGCTGCTGAGGTCCGTACCCTAAAAAAACTGTCGCAAAAAAAATTGTAATTAGCACTGAGAGATTAAAAATTTTAATTTACACTAGTATATAGAAAAATAGACACAAACTCTACTATGTCTAAGTTTTATTTTTAAACTTATGAGATGCAGCTATTAAATAATAATAATAAAAATTTGCCAAGTTTGTTTAAACTTATAAATTTAATAATTATTAAGGAATGTTTCATTATTAATGTAAAATTACATATTTAATATGTTACAGTAATTTCTAGATTATCCAAACATCGCTTATTTGAGGCTTCGTGGAATCCGAGGCACTCATACTGTCAAGATGTACCAATTTAACACAAAATATATATGCAAATTTTGTTTAAATTATCAATACAGTAACTGTATTACTTTTTAATATGTGTTTTAATAAATTAGTAATTTGAAACTTTCAAACAATCTACACAAGTGCTGTAAGTTTTAGTAATTTATAACCTATAAATCCTATTATAACCTTAAAATACTACATGGTACATATCATCCAAGTATTTTTTTTTTTTGTATCTGATGTAGGGTCTGCCTCCAATTACCCCATGAATAAATCTGTAAATACGTTTAATTTTAAAATGATTGATCTAGCAACAATCAATTATCAATAACTCAATCCTTAGTATGGTCTTATTTAGCGCACTTGCCTTATATTCAACAATGTTATTATAATAAATTTGGTGACCTTGCGGTCTAGGAGTAAGGTGTCAGACTTCTGTGCTGGTGGCCGGGGTTCAATCCTCGGTCCCGGCACAGATTTATCTGATTACCAAACCCTTCCTTCACCCCTGACAAGACATCTTGTGAATGTGAGGAATGCCAGGCCTCCACCGTGGTTCGGATCCCACGTTAAACTGTAGGTCCTCCATTTCATCTCACAATCACCCTACCATTAGACATTAGCATAAGTGCGTATAACCCGAACGGGTAGTAAGACGCGGTGCTAATAATAATAATAATATAATAAATTTCTTTGAGGTTCTTAGAAGCTTAGTAGAAGTTCCAATTAAAAAGCTTTTAACACTCCCACAATTAATTTGATAACATCACTTTAATTAGGAAATGCGGTGTCTTTCAAGTTCTGCCCGATACAATGGATTGAGGTCAAAGTTTCTGAGAGATCGGAACAAGATCAAAGGGCGTTAATGAGTTTGAATGACCCCTTGGGACGGTGATGCGTGTCTTGGAATCATTTGTTCTTGGCAGAGCTAACAATCAGGTATAAAAACTGTGATATCCACCGTTAGCCATTATCAATACGGTAAAACCATAAGAATAATAACCCTTTTATCGTCAATGTAACTTCGATTAAAGTTGACGACAGATACAATAAGCTGGGAAAGGAGGAAATGCAATTGGCGGCGGGTATTTTTCCAGCCTTTATAGATTTTTAATACTTTATCTTATCCCCTGGATATAAAGAGTATTGTGATCACCAAAAATAAATTTTAACTCAAGAATTTGATAAATAGTGACGTTCTATCTCCCCTGGGTAAAAAAAAGAAGTGGTATCCGCGATGCCGTCTGTCTGTCTCTCTGTCTGTCTCTCTGTCTGTCTCTGTCTGTATGCCTGTATCTCGGTTAAACTATTTTACCGATTAGTCTAAAACTTGGTATCATAAGAATCACCCAATAAATTTTTAAATTAGATGACTAGCTCTAATATTAAGAGTAGCTTACTGAAGGGGGAAAAGAGAAAAAATCTATTTTCTTGAAATCCGTTCAAACGATATTGATTAAATTTGGTATCTAGGTACAATTCAACATTACAAATCAAATGGGGGATATATGGGTTTTTTTATAACTATAAACATTCATTTCCAATTTTGCCTCCTCAAATATTTGATATAAAAAATAAAATTATCATTGTAAAGATGCAGTGCAATTAAAGATAAAATTATCATTGTAAAAATGCAGTGCAATTAAATATAAAATTATCAAAGTAAAAATGCAGTGCAATTAAATATAAAATTATCATTGTAAATATGCGGTGCAATTAAATATAAAATTATCATTGAAAAGATGCAGTGCAATTAAATATAAAATTATCATTGTAAATATGCGGTGCAATTAAATATAAAATTATCATTGAAAAGATGCAGTGCAATTAAATATAAAGTTATATTATTTGAAATACATGTTTATAAAACCAATAGTTTCTAAGTTTTAGCGTGGTCGGTAAAATGGTTTTGGCTCTAGTTACAGTAACAGAGAAACGGAATTCTAAGAAACTGGTTTTTTTGGATCAAGGAATCATCAAACGTCAAAACTAGATCTTTTGAGATCACAGACTCTTAATTTCCAAGGGGTTAAGAGAAGGTAACATTTTTAAGTGGATACTATTAGAAAAAATGTTTACACAAAGTAATACCATCAGTTCTTGAATATTTCTCATCAATATCGTAATATAAATTTATGAGAAACCTTTATATTGAACATTTTATATTTCCACCACAAAGTAATATTGTAAGACTCACTCTAATTACTCTAATGGGTAAGAATTTATTAGGATGGTAGAGTTTGGTGTAAATGAACAATCACCTAATTTGAAGGAGTAATTTTTGAAACAAGTTAGAAAAATCAAAACGTGTATTAACATGGCTGGGACTCGAACCTCAAATGCCTCGTTATCGTCAAACCAGACAATGAGACTGGGCCGTGCTCCCAACAACGCGGTTCATTGGCAAAGACAAGGTTTCGTATTTTCATTAAATATATTATTTGTTAATACAACCCGCCTCGGTAGCGTAGTTGGCTAACACGATGGTCGTGTTGAGCTCGACTGCTGAGGACGAGTAGATCAAGGTTCGAATCTCGGTCGGGTGAACTGAGGGTGGTTTTTCCTAAATGGTTTTCCACTCTCCCTCCACGCAATTGCGGGTTCAAAATATAAAATTATCATTGTAAATATGCGGTGCAATTAAATATAAAATTATCATTGAAAAGATGCAGTGCAATTAAATATAAAGTTATATTATTTGAAATACATGTTTATAAAACCAATAGTTTCTAAGTTTTAGCGTGGTCGGTAAAATGGTTTTGGCTCTAGTTACAGTAACAGAGAAACGGAATTCTAAGAAACTGGTTTTTTTGGATCAAGGAATCATCAAACGTCAAAACTAGATCTTTTGAGATCACAGACTCTTAATTTCCAAGGGGTTAAGAGAAGGTAACATTTTTAAGTGGATACTATTAGAAAAAATGTTTACACAAAGTAATACCATCAGTTCTTGAATATTTCTCATCAATATCGTAATATAAATTTATGAGAAACCTTTATATTGAACATTTTATATTTCCACCACAAAGTAATATTGTAAGACTCACTCTAATTACTCTAATGGGTAAGAATTTATTAGGATGGTAGAGTTTGGTGTAAATGAACAATCACCTAATTTGAAGGAGTAATTTTTGAAACAAGTTAGAAAAATCAAAACGTGTATTAACATGGCTGGGACTCGAACCTCAAATGCCTCGTTATCGTCAAACCAGACAATGAGACTGGGCCGTGCTCCCAACAACGCGGTTCATTGGCAAAGACAAGGTTTCGTATTTTCATTAAATATATTATTTGTTAATACAACCCGCCTCGGTAGCGTAGTTGGCTAACACGATGGTCGTGTTGAGCTCGACTGCTGAGGACGAGTAGATCAAGGTTCGAATCTCGGTCGGGTGAACTGAGGGTGGTTTTTCCTAAATGGTTTTCCACTCTCCCTCCACGCAATTGCGGGTTCAATTCATCTATATTCAACTTTCCCAATTCCTAATCAATTAGAGTAGTTAGTACTTAAAGCGTATAACCCGAACGGGTAGTAAGACGCGGTGATATATTTTTATTATAATATATTGTTGATACATTAAAGATAATGTTCAAAGTTACTTACACACTATTCATGATCCTATGGTTGTATAAATGTACTTATATTTTATAAAAAATATTTCAGTCACATGGGACATTTAGTTCATATTTTCATGCTTTGAGTAATTTTAAAGTCAATTTTTATCTTTTATGTTTTTACAATATTGATGTTTAGTACATACATTAATTAATAATAAAAATTGGAGTTTTCATCAAGCAATTATCAAACTAACGAGATGATATAGGCCTAAATTAAACTACAGGAACTCTTTACTGTGTGGTATAAAAATAAACATTCCTTGTGAAGCATTAAGACTGATTTTTAAATACTTGTCTCAGAATCAAAATCTATCCCCCTCCCTCGGAAATATGTTCAATATCCACGTTAAAAAAATGACATTTATTTGCTTAATGTTTTTCGTTGAATATATTAGTTCCAATTTGTAAAAGGACTGTTTGATTCATTTATGTGACCTTTCACCATGATTTTATTTATATTAATGGTAAAATTTTGGGGTAGTTAGTAAAGGTCTTTATTTTATTAATTCATATGTAATTTTCTTCTTTTTTTTTGTTAGCTTTGATCATATTTTTGATACCGTTTTGTTAAATTTTTAAGGGTTTTGATTTGATTCATTCATGTGTACACGTTCTGAGTTTTTTTTTCTAATTTAGGTAAAAGAATTTACTATGATTCTAATTATTCATGTCCAATCGATCCAAGTTTGTATTTATATTTTTCGTAATATTTTTTAAATCTGTAAAGATATCGATTAGTTTAAATAATATACACTTTTTTAAGTATTTCGTTTATACTTTAAAAAATTTTTGTTTAAATTTGATGTCAATTTTTATTGTTTAAGGTTACTACTATATTGATAATTTTTTGACAATTTTCGGGTGATTAAAGTCCAGTCCCTATTAAGGATTACAAATACCAGTTCCTCGGACACCGGAGTGAGGTTCGCGGAACTTTAATGTTCCGAGGCCTTGTTGAATGTTCCTGTCGTAGATAAATGAGCTCTGTGGAGAAAGTACGAATTCCCTCTCCCTATCTCTCTGTGACGTAGACTATCACTTATCTGGTTAGGCAAATTACTGAGCCCTCTTCACTTTCCCTCATGTCTACTGTTCTTCTTTCGTATCATTTATCTGATTATCTGCCCCTTTTTCTTTTTATTCACCACACGTTAACTGTGACTTCACTGTTTCTTTCAGTTTGTATTTTGTTTGTTATTTTGTAAAACTCAAAATTTATGTTGGGAGTCACGAAGAGTCATACCGAGCTTAGTAATTGTTTTAATCGTAGTTTTAAACCCTTATACGATATCAATGTAATTATTTATCTCAGCTAAAATAATAAATTGAGGAGGATGAATTTTAATAAACATTAGTGGTAGATTGAGGATGAAAAGTTCAATCGTACTAAAATAATTGTCTCCCAATGCAGCTGGTGGGGATCAAAGCCTTGGTCTTCTGGGTCTTGGTCCGACTAACAAACAATCCTCCGGACCTGGTATTCTTTATGGCATTGAAGATACTGAACATAGAGTTAAATTTTATCTATATTTTTTGATTTTCTTATTAATATTTACTGCACCTCTTCTGACTCAACTTTTTATACTGGCAAAGGACATGTATATGCATTTAACCCCAGAAAACGCACTATAAAAATAATCCCTTTGAATAATAATTGAAACGGTACACAGCACGCATGTTCTCTGCCATTTATTTGAAAACTTAGACATTTAATAAGCTCGTAAGATATGTGAAACGAAATAATAGATATTGTTGCAGAAACATGATAGGGAAAAATAGCATCACACTCCATTAAATTATTATTATTAACAACACGTCTTAATACCCATTTGGGTTATACGAACTTACGCTAATGTGTAATGTTAGGGTGATTGTGAGATGAAATGGAGGATCTACAGTTTAACGTGGGATCCGAACCACTTCAGAGGCATGGCATTCCACATATTCACAAGTTGTGATTAGTATACGTTTTGTCATAGGGGAATAAAGAGTTTGGTAATCAGATAAATCTGTGCCGGGACCGAGGATTGAACCCCGGACCCTCAGCACAGAGGTCAGACACCTTACCCCTAGACCGCAAGGTCATCTATCCCTCGACTAAAGAGAGTTAATGAAATATAAACTTTTAAAGAAACACATAGAAAAATTAGTAACATTTATGATTATCAAAGAGCATAACAATAAACCACCAATTTTTGAGACATTCAATTAAAATATATATTTTGCCAATAGCTTCGAAACTATTAGCTTTTTAAATATTTATAATTAAATAACATTTACTGGATGTGTACAGGCCTATACAACAATTAAACATGTTTTATTATTTTTAATAGTAGGATTTATTACAACTTTACAATGGTAAAATATGTTGTATTATAAATAATTACGGAGAGATGATCAAAATAGGAAATCTCTCTATGTCATGGTCAACTTAATGGAAAAATGAGTTTATAATTTTCTTAGAATGCTAAACAATGTCTTAATACAATATTTCATAATTTATCATATCATCGTAAAGATTTTGATATTTAATTTAATATATAAAATTTAAAAACATCCAAAAGAAACTTTTGGAGCTGTTTCAGTAAATGTGTGAACTTAAAAGTATATATTTTGCACTTTTTTTTTAAATTGGTTAAGTAGAACTTTATAAATTTATTTCTAAATAAATTGTAATTAAAAAAAATTGTTGTCTCTTCTTTGCGTAACGTGAGAAATTTTAAAATTTTAAGCGCACTTTTAGTAGATAGGCTTTCATTATTTTTATATTTTAGAAATTATGTAAACTGGATTGACAAAATTGTGAGGACTGTTAACAAAAGAAGTTGTTTTATGTTAAAATAAATGTCCATAGATATTAAGCTAAAACGTAAACCATATATTTTATATTAAAACTGATTATATGATCAAAGACATAAGTAATAAAAAAAATTGTCTCATTTTTCAAGATCCAAGTATCCATGTGTAAAATAGACACTATTCATAATGAAAATAGAATTAATTATATAAAAAATCCCTAGGAGCTGTAATGTATCTAGAGGGTCCCTCCTACTCGCCATCCAACCAACCCCTTCTCCCCCTTCGGTGCCCTTCGCTTTTCCTCTCTTGCACGGAAGATTTAGAGCAACCCCATTTCACCCCTTTCTCACCCTATCTTTTGTTAGAGTTAGGCTGCTCCTACTTATTATTACTTAGTAACCCTCGAGACCGGAGTGATGAGAATCCATCAGAATAAAGTTAGTAGATGAAGATTCACTTCGTTGGAGATAGGTCTCGCGCCAAACTTGGCTCTAGATACTTAATAATTAGTATTAGTCATTCACACGTTTAAGAGAGGAGGGTGGGAAGGGATTAAACTAAAAGAAATACATTCCAGATATTTAAATGTATTTTGTCCGACACCTTAATTGGGTTGGTAGCGCATCGGTATATTGAACTAAAGGTAAAATATTAAATTCCTAAAATGTCCAAAAAATGATTTCATTGGTAAATTGGAGTCTCCACTGTTACAGTGATAAATTAACTGATGGGGTATTTAGTGCTGTGTATCTTTAATATATACACGTTAGAAACCACTAGTTAAAAATAATATACATACAGGTAAAGTAGGCCTACATATTTTTGTGTATATATATATGTAAACAAAAATAATATAAATATATTATACATATATATAAAACATAACATACATATGTATAAACATGTATACATATGCAACGTGTTTCTATATTACATATATATATATATATATATATATATATATATATATATATATATATATAT